>JAHOYR010000017.1:4226604-4492620 GCA_023213295.1 Bruguiera hainesii | reverse complement strand
TTTTTTTTTTTTTTGTTAGTTTAGCAAGTTTTGTTGCCGAAGACAAATCTTCCATGATTTTGCCTTGTCGGTACTCCTCCCCTTGAAAGGGGCAGTTCACCGAGAGAGTTGATAGCCTGCTTGGCATATATAATGTGTCGTTCTCATTCGGAGCTATTATACATATTATATGAAGCAGTATGAGCTTTCTCATTTTGGGAAGGAGATGAGGGACAATCTGAAATATATATTAGAGGTGGCAAAAGGCGATTCAACCCAAATGAGACGACTTAACTCAATTTGAACCAACTCACATTAATTGAAAAAATCTACCATTTGTATCCAAATCACCTGAAATTGAGATAATTAGAGTAGTTTGAAATCAGAATGATCTTAACATTTAATTGACTTGAATTTTATTAATTTGAGATCTGAATAATATGAATATATAAAATTACAAATTTGTATAACTTAAGTTTAAAATTTAAAATTTAATATATATGAAATTTGATAAATTTAAAACTTAATTTATTTAATATATAATTAACTTAAACTTTAATAATTTAAAATTTAAAATACCCAAAACATCTCAACTCAAAGCTAATTTAACTCTACTGTTTGTCACCTCTAACATTAACCAAATGAAGTGTCTCACTTCTAGCGAAATATATGATTGTAGAAGTACATGCCGTAACAAATGGAGAATAGGACGAGTATTTATTTTATTTTGCGACTTACGCCAATTTCGATGGTAATTGTAAGGTTTTTGTGACTAATTTGTCAACAAAGACATTTGGCGACTAATAAGTACTTGCCAATTTGCATATACGGTAGAATGTACCCTTGGTTGAAAGCATGTCATACACATAAAACTATCTACTTGTCAAGTTGCATGAAAGACTTTTTTTTTTTTTTTGGGAAAATTAATTTTATTAATTTTTTTGGGAAACTGTATTAATAATATTATTAACTTTTATATTTTTATATAATATACAAAATTAATATAAAAATATAAACACATTCATATATAATATACTTATAGATATTTTATAAATGTTAACATATTAAAATAATAATATATTTTTATCTATTATAATATATGTAAAAATAATGAATCAGCATGTAACCAAATATAAGTAATAAATAACTTAAAATATATTATAAAAATTATTTTTTTATCATCTTACAAAATTATATTATAATTTTTATTTTATAATTTATTTACTTATTTTATAGTATTTTAGTTTAATTAAAAATTTTAACTAAATTATTTAAAAAGCATGCCATTGAATTCTTTTTTATTTTGATTTTTTCATTTAATTAGAATTTTTTAATTAATTATTATGTATTTTTTTATTTAGATTGGATTTTTTTTAATTAATTAAATAGTTTTAACTATAAATATATGTATATCTTTAAGGATTAAATCATCTCAATATCTCTATAAATTATTAAAAAAATTATTTTAATAAATTGAAAGTTGTTATTTTTTCTGATAAATTCTAAAAATCTTTTTGAACATTTAAATGAGTATTGACTTTTATTATCCTTTTTTCACACTTCTATCTTACATTAAGTAATATTAATTTTGAATTTGACTAACTTGATATTATCTTGATATTTTCACATTTTCGTTTCGTGTTTGGCGGTATCAGAATAGGTTTGATCTATATTGATGTCATCTTATCTATTGATAATAATCGTGAAAGAAGGACTTCATTTAGAGTTTTCTTTCTATTGGGATAATGGATACAATATATCTCATATTGAAAATTTTACTCTTAATCAATTTATTTAAAGGCATATTCTTAAATTTGGAAAATTTTCTTCATTTGACAAAGGATTTTGTGAGATAGTTAATGGAATTTAAAATTTATTATGAGTTCAATAATATTGAAAAAGAAGAAAAAGTGAGTTTTGTAGTTATTAAACTTGACTATAAAGTAATTGATTGGTAAACTAATATTCAACTATATCAACTTTAGTGAAATAAATCCAAATAGTGAAATAAATACAAAATCCAATTATAGTTAAGGATTTATAAATTGTTGATTTTAGAGTTTTACCTTGATTATCATAATGAAATTTTGTATAGGTTGAATCAAAAATTAAGTTGATATTTTGAAATTGTTATGAAAATTATCATGTTGCATTACAATTGTTTGATTATAGTACAAATTATATAGATCTTAGTTCTTCATTAGACATGAATTTTTATATTTAAGAAATTTAATTTATGTAAAAAACTAACTTCACTAATTTTTTGACTTTATTAGTTCAAGAATTAACAACTAAAAACAAATGAATTAACAACTAAAACATATTTGTAAATCAAAAATATCAATTATTTGAGAAATTTAGTGAGATTTTAATGAAGAGTTAGATACTAGTCTCATTATTAATTCTACAATGAAGAATGTTATTTAATCTCAACTTATAATTTGCTAGTTCTTAGAATCTTATTGAGTTTATATTTATTGATTTTATTGGAGTGAAAAATCAATTAGATAAATTGGGATTCATCATCTCTTAATTTTAATGATAAGATGACAATAAATTAAAGATAAATATTAATCATTCATTGTAAACTTTAGAGTGAGTTTTTTTTTAAACATAGGGAATTAAAATAAAATACATTATAAAAATTATATTTTACTATCTTATAAATTATATTTTAATTTATATTTTATAATTGATTTACTTATTTTAGGATATTTTAGTCTAATTAAAAATTTTAAATGAACTATTTAAAATGTATAAGAACTGAATTATTTTTTATTTTAATATTTTTATTTAGTTATAAAATTTTTCTTCAGTTAGTTAGATAATTATAATTATAAATACATGTATAAATATAAATTTTAAACTATTACAATATCCTAATAAATTATAAGAAAATTGATTTCAATGAATTGAAAGTTGTTATATTTTTTAAAAAATCCTTTTAAATGTTTAATGAGTGTTGATATTTATTATTTATTTTTCACGCTTATATTTCACATTCAATGGTATTAAAATTTGAATTTATTTAACTTCATATCATTTTTATATTTTTATACTTTTGTTTCACATTAATAAAATAAAAATTAGTAAAAAAATAAAAAATTATATGTTTTATATAAATTAATATATAAAATGATAAATAATAATATATACAAATACTCAAATATTTAATAAAATAAAAATTTTATAAAATATTATTTTTTAAATAGTAAGTTATCGACTTATAAATTAACTTAAACTCAAATAATCTAAATTTAAAATAATTTTAAAATAACTTGACTTATAAATAATTCAATTTAAAATAATTAGATTCAATTTTAATTTAATCACTTATTTAAATATTTTTAGATTTGAAGTTTGAACTCTATACCTCACAGATAATTAAATTCTCTTTTCATCCAAACTGGATCATTAAGAAAACAGAGTTGCTATCCATAGCATTTTGTAGCTTTATATAAGTTTCCTTTGAAAAATTCTGAACTTATCTGCTGACTATTGAAGTTTTTCTAAGGCACTTTTGGGATGTAGCTGTAAGCCAATGGATTAGACACCAGGGGAATTTGATGATAGAGCTCTTGACATGAGATGAAAATAAATTTATATGATTGTAGAAAGGCGCATCTTATCGTATCATTATCTACTCATCAAAGTGTTTTTTAATGGACAAAAATATATCTGCAATGCCGAGATTTAAAAATTAAAAAAAAAACTCTTATTTAAGAAGAAGGTGTCGAATGGTCAGGCTGGCTCACAGAGTTGTTTTGGATTTTGATTTTGAATTCATTAAATTATTTAAATTTTAAGTCTCTCTAGTATCAGTTATTTCACTATAATAAGATTTTGAATACATTACATATTTTAAATATATTAAATTTTAAATTATTTAAATTTTAAATTTTTTTTTCAAATTATTAATTTTTTTAGTCAATGTCAAATTAATTTCAAACAAATTTAAGTTGAGTTATTTAGACTAGATTAATACCTCGGCATTTAAGCGATCTTTGTTAATTTTTATGAGGTTATCTTATGTGGCTGAAATCACGAATATTCCCGGACAGAAAAATAAAAATATAAAATTAGGTCTTTTTTACATTTTTTTTTTTTCTATTGGGGAGTTTCGGTTAGGTGGCTCAATTGGGAACATACATTTATTTCACCTACACGTAAAAATAAAAAATAAAAAATAAAAAAATAAAAAAAGAAACGAAACGAAAACAAAAGAAACGACAAATCCAAGCACGACGCTCGCCAATTCCACCACGCTTCGTCCCTTTGCTCACTCTAAGCCCCATCCAATGGTTTGATAGTTTAATGTAAAAACCAACTCGATTAGCCCCCTAATCATATATTTTTGCACGTGATGTGGAGATACGCTAGCCTGGTAGATTCCATTTCTAGTGAATTATCATTCTTTTTTTTTTTTTGGTTTTTGATGATCCTTTCCGTTCTCTAATTGGCCTCCACATTGGATGAATACGTGCAAAAAATGTTATTATGAAATTGCTTGGGTGTGCTTTCAAGCTCTGGTCCCCTCCACATGAACACCATAGCCTTCCTACAACCCTTGTCTTTTGATTTGGCGCTTAGCATCATAAATGGCCTATAGCCTAGGTGACAATGTATGCAGAGTGTGGAACACTGCCAAAATTGTGAATCATTTCTTTTGTTAGAGGGTAATCCTTTCAGTATTATTTCACAGAGAAAAAAGCTAGCTAGCTAGCTAGCACCATGAGAACAACAAAAAAAAAAAAAAAAACTAATTATATTTTATTTAATTTCAAAAATAAATAAATATTTATTATTTTACTTAATAAATATTATTATAATATAAATTATATTTTAATTAAAATTTATTTTTTAAAAAATAAATAAAAATAATTATAATTTAAGTATTTATCTCTCACTTAAATATAATTAAAAAAATATTTATTATTAAAAATTATTATTTTTTCTTAAAATGAGATTGACGATTATATAATTTAAAATTATTTTTTCTTATTTAATATAAAATTTGAATCGTATCTAATTTATTTGTAAAATAATTAATTATTATTTATAATACTGTGTTTTCTTTCCCCTTGTAACTTAAATAAATTTACAATTTAAATTTCTCAAGTTAAGGGTGCATCTCGTTAAATTAAAAAAAATGATTCTTAAAAAAAATGGTTCTTAAATTGTTTGGGAGGTGGTTTGATTGCATTGCTAAGTTATTAAAAATTGGTAATACCAAATCGGAGAGTTAATTATATGAAACAAATTTGTATTTTCACGTATAGTAAGCTCGAATTACCTAATAATTTATCATATATCTCCTAATTTTAAACATATGCTTCTTAGGTAACATCTCCTTACCTAGTCAGCTTTGCCTTGTTTACTCCGCAAAGTCGGCCTAGTTTATCTAAGACAAAAAATAATAATAATAAATAAATAAATAAATAAAATAATAATAAATAATTATTATTATAATAATAAATAAAAACATAGAAACAGATAATGAAGTTTGTGGTGGATGCTAGTACAGTACTCTCTCGGCACAAGTACCCGAGTGGGCTGGCAATTTGATCCATTATGCCTGCCGGGTCCATTTTTCGTCACAGATGCAACGCATTGGCTTATCAAGCACCAATAAAAAGGAAATAGATTATGCGGATAAGCAGTACATATTCTTTTTATTTTTTTTTTGCAATTAATTTCCTTTGTTGCATACCCATAAGATTGTTAACTATAAAAATTAAATATTGTATATGATTTCTAATAATTGATGTTATTTTTTATATGAGTTTCTTTCAAAGTAGAAAATTTCCAACACAGGAAATTGTGTCGAAGGATATTTTGGAAAATTATTTCTCAACGGAGAAGAGAAAAAAAAAATTAATTTGATTTAAATTTTCAAAATATACTTTATCTATTTTTGTATTAAAATAAATCATAATTTTGACTTCTAACTTTAAAAACTAGGTTGGCTTTTGATTTGTATTACAAATAAACTTAGCTAATTTTTAATATATTTAAGTTTGGATTTTTTTTATTAACAACTTATTTAACTTTGTAGTATTAACATATATAATTAAAATTATAAAAGTTATTATTATAAATAAAATTAAATTGATAAAAAATATTTAATAAAACTAACTAATTGAAAGAAATAAATTTTTAATTTTAATACATAATTATAAATATAAAAAATATTTTAATATATAATATTTTTGTATTATGAAATATTAAGAATATTAAAATATGCATATTTTTATTTTTACAAAAAAACTTGCTTTTATAACTCAAACAAACTTACAAGACATATAATAATGGTATGCTCACTAAGTATCTTAATAATTTTATAAAATAAAATTTAGATGATCTTTAATCGAGTTATACGCAAATTTAAATAAGTTAAATTTGTTATTATTTAAATTTAATTTGTTTATTAAACCAATCTTGTTATTGTAGCAGCTAGTCACAAACTAGCCCACAGAATATGGGCCAGCCCGTAAACAATGGCCCAGAGTTCTTGCTTCATACTATGTCAAAAGGCCCAAAACTGATCCAACCCACTGGCAACTTAGTCCGAAACCACTGGTCCGCAATTACATTTACCCACATTGATTCACGAGGACCGTACCAAAACGAGAAAACCATTAGCTAAGTGAGATCAAGCTTTCATGTTGACGAGTAAGCTAGAAAGCAACAACCCGGAATGAAAAAAATGGCTGTTCACCCAGTTCAGCTTTTTGAGGGCTTCATGAAAAAGATACAATCTTTCTTAACCTAGCAAACATAAATAAAATAATATTATTATAATTGTTGATCATACATTGTAGTGCCTATTAAATTTTTTACTTGGTGCCTATCAAATTAAAATTCATTAATTATCATTAGTTATAGTCATGTATTGAATAATTATAAATATGTAATTAATTATCGTAATAATGTGCCAGTAGAACGTCACATTTACCTGCAAAATTACCAATTTTTTAAACTGCTTGTAATTAAAGATTGAATGAGGGATGCATAGGCAATCGAGACTAGGGACGTATCCCTGGCTGTTTCACACAATTACTCTGCTTAAACTACAACCAGAGCCCAAATCAAAACGCTGCATGTACCAATGGTTACATCAATTCTCCAAATTCAAGCATATATGAACGGAGAAAGTAAAGGCCTATTAGAGAAGAATGCTTCCAGATTGCCCACCACAAGTTTACACAAGTCCATAAAAGATTCAGGAGTAAAGACAGCTCTATGAGGGGATAAAACCACATTGTCCAATGCACAGAGCTGTTTAGGAACATCAGGTTCACTCTCAAACACATCCAAGCCAGCACCTGCAATCTCCCCTTGTTCCAAACAACTCACCAATTCCTTCTCATCGACAATTGCCCCCCGCCCAACATTCACGACAACTCCTTCTTTCCCTAGTGCTGCCAGCACTTCCTTATTGATCATGTGATGGGTTTGATCCGTCAACGCACAACAGATGATAAGGGCATCACTGTTAGATGCAAGTTCACGGACACTGGAGTAGAATGGGTATGAAACAAATGTCTTCTTCGATCTTGAATTGTACAGAATTTTGCATCCAAAAGCCTCTAGCCTTTTGGCAACTTCCAAACCAATGCCTCCCATTCCAACAATACCTATTCGCTTGCCTCCCAGCTGAAAGTTACCAATGGTAATAACCCATGGAATTAAATTGGCCGAAATTATGCTTAGGATAGTGAAAAGAGTATAATGAAATTGTAAATATCAGTCAGTATCTTAGAGATCATATTATCTGCTTTAATTTTCTATCAAGTAGCATGTCTCCCTCTAATTTTCTAGCAGTCTCTTTTTATTAGGGTGTGTTTGGAATTGTAGTTGAGGTTTGCAGACATAGTTATTTGAGTCAAACGTAGAGAAGTTGGTGTTGGATAACATCAAAAGTTTGCTGCAGATGGAAGGACAATACAGTTCAAACTTGAGTTTGGAACATCATGTGTTTTTGGTGCAGTGAAAAAATGTGCCACAACCGCAGATTTTTCTAACTATTACCAAGTAGGCAATTCATTCGCTGACAGTAATGTCAGTTTGTCAAACACATCAGTTATACTCAGCAACAATGGCTATTTTGACCACGTTTGGTGACATGTTGTCATGCTTGCCTATGCTATGCAATAACTAATCATGGTATAACTAATATTTGCATCAAATCAAATGTTGCATATATTTCAAAGACAGCAATTAGATTGATTGTTGGAAGAAAACTTTTCTCAATTTAGGTTTCTTTCTTTCTTTCTTTTTCTTTTTTCTTTTTTTCTCTACACCTTTCCATACTGTGACCTGAGAATGACACAGCACGAACCGAATTCTCAAATGGAAAAAGAAGAGAGAGACAGAGAGAAAGAGGGACGGATAATTGATGACCTTGGAAGCAAGAGCGTAGTCCCCTTTATTGGCCCAAAGCCCTCGCCTCACGAACCGATCTGCAGCGGAAATGTTTCTCAACACATCAATCAACAACCCCACTGCCGCATCTGCTCCATCCTCTGAGAAGACCTTCCCCGCGTTAGTTACGGCAATTCCACGGCGGCGACAGGCAGCCAAGTCGATGTGGTTAGTACCGGCACTGGCCGTGACAACAAGACGGACAGACGAGAGGCGCCCCAGCAGTTCATCGGTGATCGGAGAGGCGCCGGAACAGAGGATGGCTTGGACTGAGTTAGCGTGTGTTTTCAAGAATTGGTCGAGAGGGAGCGGTGACTCCCAAGCTTTCAGAAACTGGAATTTGTCTGAAGTGAAGTGTTGATCGCCGAGAACCGTCAGGACTGGTGGGGGCTTCAACAGTAGGACCTGTGGGAGGTCTCGGAATCGGTTTACCTGATGGTGTTCTTGATATTCCATGTACGTCTGGGGTTAGTAAGAGACTGACAATGATGTGATTATTTAAGATTGGATTTTTTTTTTTTTTCTCAATGTCTTTAGTTTGGGAAAAAATATATATATTAGTTAGTAGATTAATTATTATATTTATAATTTAATATTAAATTTATCATAATTATTTTTATTTAATTTTTTAAAAAAATTAAATTAAATTTAAATAAAATTTTTTAATATCTAATTTTAATATTGATAAATTTAAAATTTTATATTTATATATTTAAACTTTTAAACTTATTTTATACTAAAATCAACATTAATGTAAAATTTAAAATATAAAAAAATTCATATCATATTATTAATTAAATTATAACTTCCAATAATTCTTTAAAAAGTTTAAATAAATAAAAATAAAAATATGATTAAATGGTTAATAAATTATTTATTTTTATATTCATAATTTTAAATTTAAATTTTTATAAAAATATTTAATAAAATTAATTATGTTTTTAAAAATTTATTTATTTAATAAACACAATTATTTATAATATAGAAAAACAAAAAGAAATTACACAAAATTAATCATTATACATACAAATTTGTTTTTTCTCTCTCTTTCTTCCATGGATGGATTTAATGGGCATGAACGGTATAACGAAAGACTATTTAGTGATAAAGAGAATAAATATTTTTATTATTTATAATTTTATTGATATTATTTAGTATGACAATATTCAATTTATTAAATTAAATATTTTATTGTATTAAAACCCTTCTAAATTAAGAGTTCTATTATCTTAATTTTATAAATAAGATTTCTATTATGTGTTATTTTTAATTTAATTTGTTATAAATATTAAAATTTATATTAAATAAACATAATATTTAAGTAAATTTATATTATGTGTTAATTGCTGAAGGCTGCAATTACCGTCACGGTACGTGATTAACCTTTTCAGAACCGCCATGAGCCAATCTACAAAAATTCGGGTCCCACGCGCCGAAACATTGCGTGAAAGACTGAGGAAATCCGTAGCAAGCCACAGAACTCCTCCTCCTACTCCACCATTGTTCTGTGGCTGTCCGTCATGTTTTGTTTCGCGCGCCTCCATTCCTCCGCCGCGAGCCTTTGCCGAACGAAGCCCTTAACTTTGGAGACGCCTTCCTCTGCCTTGCAGCTTCCGGTTGCCGATGCAGTCCGATGACCTCCGCTGTCTCGCTTGCTAAAGCAATTGATGCCGTCAAGTTCTCATTTGGGCACAAGGTTGAATGATACCCTGTTTTGTCACGAACACGTCTAAAAATGATCTTAAATTTTTATAAATAACAATTTTTTAATTATTATATAATTTTTAACGATTTTAATCACTTTTTATCTAAAAAAAATTAATTTGTAGCAAATTTTTAAAATATTAAATTTAAATAAAAAATATAAAAATATTTAGGATTTAATTATAAAAATTTACAAAAATTAGAACTTTTCTTTTTATATTGTTGATTTGGTATCTTCCATTTTAATTCTTATTATTTATAATTTGATAAAAAAAAGGGTCAAAAAATTTATAAAAAAAATAAAAAACTGATTTGTCTATCTTTTAGCTTTAGATCTGCTTATTCGAGTCTTTCACTTAAAAAGTAAATACGAGTCGTTACATTAAATTTTTTTTGCGTTTAAAGAAAAAAATAAAAAGGAAAGAGTGTAAAAAGAGAAAAATGAGTTCTATGTTAGAAAAACGAATTTGGTTAGCTGGGCTTAAGCCTGCAGAGCCCCCTTGCATCTACGTGAAAAATCCTTTCTCTTTTCGACCAAATTATGCGTTGTTTGTCAAGAGTGACCTAATCCTTTACAGATGCAAATTTTCTTAAATTCATTAATGAAAGTATTGATTGGAAATCACTTCTTTCGATATTCTAATATTGATATAAGAATTTTAATCGTTTCATATCTCAATGAGATTGTAAGGATAATTATTTCAAATATTTCTTGAGATGCTGATGTGACGAAGAACATCTTTCAATTGGTTGTATCATTATTTAAAGATGTGAATAATTACACCAATTGCTTATATATATATATATATATATATATATATATATATGGTAGATGAATATCAATCCTTGAAATTTTTACAAGGGTAAAACCATATTATATATTGTTGGATCTTGACCACGATACATTAATAATTGAAATGTTCCAATACCTTTTCAAAGCTATAAAAAATTTCTGATCAATGGCAAAAAAAATGAGAGCAATGGTGTTGATTTTGTCATTTATTTGGAGTTTTATTTTTCAGCTTTGCCAATTGAGTTCATAGTGTACATCAAATTTGATCTTTGAAGATAAATTTTTTCCAGCACAATGTTAGTTGTTTTTTTTTTATTAACCTAGGAGCATGATGGAGAATAAAAGAAAAAATTCTTATTATTTGAAATTTTATTGTTATTTTGTATTATGATAATGTTTATTTTATTAGTAAATTTTATTATATTAGATATTTATTTTATTAGAGTTTTCTTAGGTTAATAGTCTTTTTTTGGTCTAGTTATCTTAGTTTTATAAATAGATTTTTTATTACGTTAGGGAGGGAGGGAGGGAGGGAGGGAGACCATGCTCGGAGCTCTCACCGGACGTCTCGCCGGTCATGTCAAAAGGCGAGCTCTTTCGACATGTTTCTCTTAATTATTCGATTAAAATAGGAATTCTTAATGGGGGTCTAAACCAGGTAATAGACCGTGGCATGGCATGGATTTTGGACGAGTACTCAAAATTTCATTGTTTCTCGCTAAACATCGGAATTCTTAATTTTGTTTCTTTTGGTGTTTTAATTTTAATCCCAAAGCAAATAGGTCTATATTTGTGTCCTTATTTCTCAGCACTTGTGAACATTAGAATCTTGGCGGATAACTGAGCAGGAAGGCTGCAACTGGGCGCTGAGTTGTTTTTGCCACAGAGGCTTCGCTTGCTGAATATGACAAGTCCATTGAGGGTTTGACATTTGCAATTCAGGTAACAAATGGGCCGAACCTTAGTTCCCTAGTGACATTTATTCAAGTGCTTGGGTTTGAATTGCAGGTTGACATAAATTCCTTCTCTGATGAGATTCTCAGTCTGTTTGTTTAACAAATTGTGGCTTCTCAATGTATTCTTTTCAGGATTTTTGTAACGTGGAATCCTGGCCAGCGAACAAGAGAAGTTGACAGCAATGAGTGACATCGCCGGTGCAGTAAAGACCCTTAAAGGAATTGATATATCAGAATTTCTGAGCCATAAAGAGTCCACTGGCAATTCGAAACATTTCCATGGTGGAGATACGATGGATCCTAATGAACTGCTTGTACATGAGTGTGATGTTTTTTATCCCATGTGCCTTAGGTGGAGTCCTGAAAATGTTCAGTCCTTTGCCTAGCAATTCTACCCGCTTCAGTTTCCAGTAAAAATTGACATGCTCTAATTCATTTCTTGCTTTCAGTAGCTACATATTTTTCTGGTCGAAGTAGGCAAAACAATTATCATCTTTTTTTAGTCGAGAAATGTTCTTTTGAAGTAATGTACTTTAGATGCTACATGTTGTCGCGACAGGTTCCTGGCAAGGGGATTTCGGTAGGCACAGAGGAGGCAACTCATTCTGAATCAAGCTGCACTTTAGGGAAGAAAACTTTAAGACCGTTTTGATCTGGCAATCATGGAGCCTTCCATAGTCCACCTGATGCCCACTCGGACCAATTGTCGTGACTCCAAAATGCTACGTCAGGTATAACTTGGTGTAGAACCCAATCCCGCTCCCAAGAAAGGCTTCCGAGGATTATATCCAGCCTTCAAAATCTTGGCCAGCAATGAGTTTTCGTTAGTCACGACGCGTCAGGCTTGTTTACCAAGCATTGCCTTGTTGAAATTGTGAAAATCGCGGAGTCTAAGCCCCCCATCAGCTCTGCCCATCGTTAATCTATCTCACGAGAGCCAATGAATTTTTCTTTGCCCGTCGGAGCTACCCACCAAAATCGATTTGCTAACATGGCAATCTCATTACAAAACGATTTTGGAAGAAGAAAGCAATTCATGATATACATAGGAATAGCTTGAAGGACGGCTTTAATTAAAATATCTTTGCCGGCATGCGAAAGGAATTTTTCTTTCCATCCGCTTAGTTTCTTGCACGTTCGATCAAGAACCAAGCCAAAAGTTTTCTTTTTGGAGTATCCCACCACCATTAGTAATCCAAGATATTTCTGAGGTATCTCTCTTGTCGTGACTCTCAAGCAACTTTTTATGGAATTTTTTTTAATTCTGTCGGCTTAATGAAACTTTAATTTCCTCTAAATTGATTTTTTGACCCGATGCTTTTTCATAAAGAAGCAAGAATAAGCTTGAGCTTGTTGCATTCTGACAAAGAAACATCTCAAAAAATTAGGCTGTCATCAGCCAAAAGTAAATGAGGGACTTCCAGGGCTCCTCTTGCATACTTGCAAGCCATGCAAGTGACCAAGACTAGCAGCATTCTCAATCGAAGAGGATAAGCCTTCAGCACTCGGCTGCAAACCCCATTTTGAGCATGAGTTGCTGCAAGAAATTTCATTTCACTCGGTCATAGGCTTTACTCAAGTCTAGTTTGAGTGCCGCGAATGCTTTTTTGCCCCTGTACCTGTGCTTAAACTCAATGGCAATCAAAGCATTGCCAGTAACTAAACGCCCCGAAACAAAGTTGCTCCGAGATTCTCAAACAATCTGAGGGAAAATACACATGAGTATATATTTTCCCTTTTTTTTTCCTAGCTTCTGTATTCGACGTACTTGTAGCCTATGCTCTCGTAAAAGAAGCCTTAAATCATATAGGCGAGATTTTCTAGAGTGAGACTAGCTCTAGTTATTTCTTTTCAGTCATTGACAATGAAGTATAACTTTTGTCTTGATCAATGCAGATTTCCATCTTTCCTAAATAATTAAAAAAAAAAAAAAAAGAGCAATTGAAAGATTAACCGCTATAAAAAAGTTGAGTGCATGAAAATCAGTTGATAAAAAAATGTGAATATATATAATTGAATTAATAATTAATATTTATATAATTAAAATCTCAAAAAATAAAAATATAATTTCAATTATTAAATAATTACTTAACTAATAATTTACAATTAAAAAAACAAATGCATTAATACTTTCTTCAACTTAATAAATGACAAATCTATATTCTTAAAAAGAATATAAATTTATTTTTTTATATTCTTAAAAAGAAAAAAATACATATAATTTAAATTTATTTTTTCTTCTTTTCTTCTCTTAAAAAAAACTTAAAAATTTTTATCAATTTTTTTAAATTCTCTTAAAATTAATTTAATATTACTAATTATTTTTTAAAATTTAAGTTAATTATAAAAAATTAATTTAAATCAAATTTAATTAATCTTAATATTTTAAATTTTATTATTTTAACACTTTTCATAAATTATTTAGGAACTACAAAATCATATAAGTCTAAACCTAGTAATAGTATATAAAGTAAATTGAACAAGAGTTACTCTACAATTATAGCTAAAAAATCTAATGTACTAAATTTCTTGTTATTATAATTATTATCATAAAAAAATTGTTTCCTATACTATTAGTGGCTAATTTATTATTCTCGTTAATTTCTAATTAAATACAATCCTTCCTATCATTTTAGAAGATAACCACTGCTTGACCGAATTGTTTGTGGCCAAATTAACAGAGATACACCTCATTGATTGCTTGATTATGCATAGGAAGCCTTTCCATAATTCTAAGGATAAAAATGTTGGTATGTAACATTTCCTAATAACCATTTATTAGAATTGACAACAAATTGGTAGTTAAGTCAAGAGTGTATGCCTCTCAATACTTTTTTTACGAAAATAGAGAAGAAAAGAAGGGCTAACATAGAGAAATTTGATCAATCCCGCAGGTGAGCAGCCAGGCAGTATGGACTTACCTTCTTCAATTCTCTTGTACATTTACGGCTAGGTTATCTGCAGATACATGGCCACGGAATAAAATCAGATGTTATGATAAAAGCTTCCAGCCTCGTCAAGGTTTTTTTTTTTATTTTTCGTTGGTCTTTTTGAAAGGGAGAAGGAGGATTGGAGGAGGCTAGAATTCGAACTCCAGCCTCCCCTTGACTTGTTGGTCAGGTGGCCACTCGAGCAACTGCGAGTGGTTCCACCCTCTTTAAGCTTGAAGAGCTTTCTCTGCACACGTTCATTAAAACGCACCCAAGGCATCGGAGACAAACAATGGGCGAATAAGCAATAACACAGCCAGCAATCAAATTTGACTACCGTTTAACAATGACTTTCATAAGCAGATACTGTGCAGAATCTGAGGCTGCAGTGTTTTGATTACCGACACATGAAAGCGCCTAGCAACAACAATGCATCACTTCTTCATCATGTGGATGTCCCAAACCCATTGACATAAACCCGCAAATGTATTAGCTCCTGGTTCAATCATCCACATATTCAGAAAGCAACGGTTTGTTTGAGAAGAAGGCTTCCAGATTCCCAACCACGAGTTTACTTAAATTAATGAGAGATTCCCGCGTAAAGACAGCACAATGTGGGGAAAGAACAACATTGTCCAATGAAAAGAGCTCTTCAGGAACATCCGGCTCATTCTCAAACACGTCCAAGCCAGCACCTGCAATCTCCCCTTGCACCAAACACCTGACCATTTCCTTTTCGTCGATGATGACCCCGCGTCCGATATTAATGATGATTCCATCCTTCCCCAGAGCACACAATACTTCCTTGTCGATCAAGTGGTGGGTTTGTTCTGTGAATGGACAGCAAATGATAAGGACATCACAGTTAGACGCAAGCTCGCAGACATTTCGGTAGAAAGGGTATGATACATATGATTTTGGCTTCCTGGAGTTATATGCGATGAAGCAACCAAAGGCCTCAAGTCTTTTAGCAACTTCGTATCCGATATTTCCCAGTCCAACGACTCCAACCCGCTTTCCTCCTAACTGAAATCCTCATTCATCAAGAAAATAGTATATCAGATAAACAGGTGGTGCTCTCACACAACAATTACCACAAAATATTAATCCACTCAAGAGCACATTTTTATTCCTGTTTAGGCAAACCAAACTCATGTGTGTGTGTGTTGAAATTCCATTGCCCGGCCCTTGAAAGAAAACCGAAACCTACAAACATTGGGCATCGGGAGAGGGGCCAATTTTCCCGTGAAAAACAGAGGCGTCGGAAGGGAGTACGCAAAACAAGAAGACCGTTTTATTGACTTGAACTTGTGACCTAAGTCTCCATGGCTGGCCAAGCTTGAAAACTAATTGATGATGTCTTCCGTAAAATTGGAAAGGTTTTCTGTACTTTATACCAAGCCGTTCATCCTAATTGGATCAAAAAGTCACTTTTAAAGCAATACTAACAGAATTAAATTGGAGGAGGAAAGGTCAAAAAAAGAAAAAGAAGAAAAAGAAAAAGCTCGGAACTCTCAAAAGTTTGGAATACTAGTCCTGTGAAGAGTGAGAGGAGACGTTGGGGATGAAACATAAATTTACTGTTAACCTTAGAAGCAAGAGGAAAGTCCCCTTTGGTAGCCCAGAGGCCTTGCCTAACGTAGCCATCACTCGCCGAAATCTTCCTCAAGACGTCAATCAAGAGACCCACGGCCGTGTCGGCAACGTCGGCGGAGTAGATATTCCCCGTATTGGCGACCTTGATTCCGCGGCGGCGGCACTCGGGGAGGTCGATCTGGTTGAGGCCGGCGCTGGTGGTGACAACAAGCCGCACGGCGGGAAGCAGGCGCAGGATGTCGGCGGTGACGGGCGCCCCACCGGACGAGAGGATGGCCTGTACGGACTGGGCACGGGGAAGCAGGAATTGGTCCAGCGGCAGCGGTGACTCGTAGGCTTTAAGGTATCGGAACTTGTCGGAGGTAAAGGGCTGTTCTCCGACCAGAGTGAAAGCCGGCGGTCTCTTGCAAATTAGCACCTCTGGCAGATCCTCACGGCCTGTCGCCATCTTAATGGACTCTCTTGCTGATATTTTGCCCTCGTGTGTTTTTGTGGGGGGCTTTCGGCTTTGAGTTCGTGTTCGGGAGGCTGAAGAGGCAGATGGACACGCTGGCTGGTGTTGTGCTGCTGCTCGGGAAAACCGAGACTAGAGATTTAAGTAATTTTAACTCATCCAAACTAATAGAGACTTCTCACTCGTTTTACCAAACTAACCATGAAATTGTATTTTGTTTAAGTGAACTACAATATCTAAGTAGCATTTGATTAAGATAATAGACTAATAATGTTGTGTATCAAACGTAATTGTATTACCATTGAATTCTTATCCTGCCTCTTTTGATAATAAAGTGTATTTATTGACCTTAACTTCCCTTTCAAACCATATAACGCTCCTTGAAAATGATAAAGGAAAAGAAATCACCCAGAAGTGTACATTCTTTTGCATGCCATCGTAATAATCATCACTACCTTACTGTCGGGATTTGACTACCTTCCGTAGAAAAAGATTTTATAAATCGTAAATTATAACAGATCCATGCATTAATAGGTATAAACATTATTAGGTTGAGTCAGTTTGTTTAAGATGGTAACTCATTAAAGAAAAATTATACGGAGTTACTCTCGTTATAAATATATAAAAAAATATATGTAAAAAATTATCAATATTAATAAAAATACTTTCCCATATTCTTTCAAAAATAGATGAAAACTAATCATTTTCTTAATTTGTGAAAAATAAAAAAAAAATATATTTTTATTGGTTCTCATAATAAAAAATTATTGAACTATAAATAAAATAATAATTAATATAATAATATCAATGATTATTGAACGGTAAATAAAGAAGTAATTAATATAGTAATATCAATTAACTAAATTGTAAGAAAATTTTGATTTATTAATAATTAGTTTACGGTTAATTTTTTAAATGATAACTATCATCATAATTTTTTAATTTTATATTAATATCAAAACATTCCTAAACTAATTTTGAAATAAAAAAGAAGATGAGAATTGTTATTTAAGTTTTTTTTTAATTATTTTATATCCAATTTTTGTATATATTTTGAATTGATATGTTTAAAAAGTTATTTTTTTTACATATATTGTTAAATTTTTATAAAATTTTCATGTGATGAAATACTAATTTGTGTAACATGTTGTAAAAATTTCATATTTTTTGATTGTGTATTTTATGAGAAAAATATTTTTCTTTTCATATTTTATTTTTCAAAATTAATATTTAAAATAATAATTTTATGACACAAATTTTATATGTGTAAAATGTACTCGTTATGAGTTTTCAAATAATATATTATTTATCAATTTTAAAATTTACCAATTAAAAGTAATTAAGTTTCAAAATTTTAAATTAAGTTTGAAATTTTAAGAAAAAAAGAATAATTTTCAAAATGAATTTTAATCTCATGTGTTTAGATGTTTTTTTTAAATAATTATTTTCATATGTTATTTTTTAAAACTAACTACTGTAATGAATTAATGAGGTCAAATTAGAGTATGTGTCAAAATTTTATAATCACCATAAATTCAAATGATGAGTGTATTGCACTCTTAAGAATCTATTTGGCTAATTAGGTGTGGAGAAGACAACTAATATAAATGATAATTACCATTAAAAAATGTCACATGGTGAATTTAATTAAAGTTAAAAAGGATCATTTTAGTTTCATATTTCATTAAACAATTAGAAATTACCGTGTATTGCATATTAGCTAATAAAAATCTGTCATTCAAATATTATTTTTTGATTATTTTAAAAATAAATTATTTTTTAAAAAATTCATAATAATGAGTAAGAATATCAAAAAAATATGAAATTTACACTAAAATTTTTTTAATTTTGTACTTTACAAAATTTTAATATTATATTTCAATAAATTGATAGATTATAAAAGTAATTTTTATATTAGTAATTTTTAATATTCTTTTAATTTTATTTAAGGATAAAATATAGTTCGTATAATGTAAATTCTAATTAAAAAAATCATTAGAGAGTACCTTAGAAAAATACATTTTGAGCTCATTGAACAATTTAGAAATAAACATAGTTAATGAAAATTTTTCTACATTTTTAAAGAATGTAGAATGGAAAATGATTAAAATTTTATAAAACATGTTGACAAACTTCTTAAGGGTTTTGGTGTGTCGTGAGTTGGATACATCAAGCACATTATTAAGTGATATGATGACCTATAGGATACCTTCAAGAAAGCATAAAAGTGTTTATATTAAGCATGTTATAAGGTCTTTTGGTGTGTTGTCAATAAGTCTTAATCTCTAAGCTACAAGGCATATTGCTTTTGTGAAATGAAGATTGGTCTAAGGTTATCTAAGATGTCAAGATAGATGAGATTTCACCAATTATTACTTCTTTATCTTAAGCTTTTTACATTTTTCAAACCATATGTAAATAAAAAAAAAATGTTCAAGTCTCAGATTTGATGGATGATATTATTGTAGTATTATTTCATATTTGATGTTATGTATTTTTATATTTATTGTCATGTATGTAAAATTTTATTGTAAATGTTTATTATGTTACTATATGTGTTTAACTATTATCTTCAATGTTTAACACATATATTTTGCATGTATGAAAAATTAATTAAAAAGTGATAGTTGTTAGATTGGTAAAATTCTCAGAATTTTTTCCTAAAAACTTAAATTTTATAAAAACTAAAATAAATTAAAATAATTTAATATTAATATGAAAGAAGATGATTATAAATATTGTGAACTTTTGATTTTTTGACTAATTTTAGGTTATTGTTAATCTATTTCAATATTAGTGTAAAAATAAATGGCTAAAAGTACTAGTACTAATCTTTGATAAATGTCTCAAGGTTGTTGTAACCATGACTATAAAGAAAATTGTTAATAAGTTTAATAAGGATTATAAGTTAAATGGTGAAAACTATGAGATCTAGTATTGTAAGGTTCATTATATCCTTAAAGAGCATAAAGTGTTAGAAGTTGTCATTGATGTCACAGTAGACCCTAAGGAAAGTTCCTCAACTCAGTAAAAGTGAACTAAAAGGCCTTTAAAAATTGGAAAAGAAAAAAACAGTATAACTCACATAACTTTGCTTAAGAAAATGGAAGATAATCTCGTCCATGAGTTTAAGAAGTATGAAATTGCCCAAATGATGTGGTTGGCATTGAAAAATAAGTTTGGAGATACTTTAACCATTAGGCTAAAAGAACTAATGGTCAATTTTGACATCCATATGGAGAAGCCATTGAAAGAGTTCAAAGTAACTAATCATATCCTTACAGATGATCAAAGAACTCAAAACAACTGGTCATATCCTTACAGATGAGTAGTAATTTTAGACTATCATTTGCTTTATTCCTTCAAATTGTGAGTATAAGAAAATTAATATAATGCAAAATGAGACTATTAAGTCTTTTGAAAACATCTCATACTATCTAATTTTTGAAAATAAGCATGTTAGGGTTGCTAAATCTTCTAGTCAAGTAAATGTGGTCAAAATTAAGACTAATTTAAAGGTCATTTTTGGTTTTTAATGTAAGTGTCATTATAAGCATTACAAGCAAGGAAAAAGGAATGGACAAATAGGGAAGAAGAACGAAAATGATTTTCATAAGAAACATAATGACAAGAAAAAGGATAAGACCAAAATGACATACTACAATTATGGCAAAAAGGGTCATTTCACTTATTAATGTATTGAGTCAAAAAAGATATCTTTTACTCTTACTTCTTATTATTTAGCTAATACTTTAGGTCAATGTTGCTTACTAAATTTGATCCTTTATGCATTGTAGACTCAAGGACTATAGACTATGTAGCTAAAGATCAAGAAATATATTTGGAGTTCCCTTGAATTAGAGCTAATTCAAGATAAGTATATGTTGGGAACAACGTGAGGGTAAAAGTTAAGGGGATTGACACTTGCAAATTAGAAATATGAGATGGTCAAACCCTATTACTTCGTGATGTTCTTTATGTACTTGAAATTTGACAGAATCTTGTTTTTGTTTCTGCTCTTTTATGTTTAGGCTATAAACTCGTTTTCAAAAGTCATGTTGTAATATTTATGATGACACTTCTTATATTGGTTATGGATATTTGTTAGATGGTTTGTTGGTGTTAGATATTAGCTATAATGTGTTTAGTATTATAATAGTTATTTTTCTATGATCACATTAACTAATAATAATGTCATAGATACAGATATCTGACATGCTAGAATATATCATGTTGGGCAAGATAAAATGGATAGAGTAGCTAAAGGAGAACTTTTAAGTTCATTAGTTAAAATTAAATAACCTATGTGCCAATATTGTTTGGCAGAAAAAACAACTAAAAAAGCATTTGGCAAGGTTATTAGAGTTAAATTTCTATTGCAATTAGTCCATTTTAACATATATGGTCTAATTAGTGTAAAGGCAAGGCATGATGCCTCATATTCCATTACTTTTATAGATGATTATATGAATTATGGTCATATATATTAATTAGATAAAAGAATTAAAACCCTAAGAATTGATTGAGGACACTTTTTCTAAATAGTTTAGGGAACTAAGTAATGAAGAGAATATAGTTAGACAACTAACTATTCTTAGGACTCTAAAACAAAATGGTGTTGTAGAGAAAAGAAATATTAGAGATGGTTAGGTCTATGATTACACAAGTGAATCTCCTAATAAATCATTTGGGTGATGCTTTATTGATCGTTATATATGTACTTAATCATGTACCCTCTAAATCTATTACTTCCACACCATATGAATTATGATTAGGATAAAAGTCTAACTTAAGTAATTTACAATCATAGGATTAGTGACTTATGTTCATGATTCATTTCATAAATATGAGAAATTGGGTCCAAAAGGAAAAAAATGTTTTTTTATAAGATACTGTGAGTACGCCAAAAGATATATGTTTATTGGTGAACAAGTTAATGAAACTATTTTACAATTAGAATCATGTGATATCACATTCTTAAAGAATGATTTTCCTAATAAAGGTGGTATTGATAAAGATTTTTATCTCTATGAGATAAGTGATCTAGATGGCTATAACATACCAAATCCACTAATTTAAATGGATGAAGAAATGTCTTAAACTATCAATTCAAGTGGGAGCATTATGACATACGTTGTGTAAGATTTGCAAGGATTCATACTATGTAAAGTAATCATTAAAGTATCTCATATTGTCATTTTGAAATTAAAGAGGAAGCTTTATGATTGTCCCTTATGATGATAGAGAGTTTAAAATAGTAATTGAGGCTCTCTTATACCTTGTTAAAGAATAATTGACAAGATGAAATCCATAAAATCTAACCAAATATGTGACTTCGTAGATTTGCCCCAAGGACGTACAATTTGTAGGAATAAATGAGTTCTTAGAATCAAGTGTAAGACAGATGGATCTATCAAGAGTTATAAGGCTCATTTAATGGCAAAAAGTTATACTTAATAAGAGGGTATAAACTATGAGGAAGCCTTTTTACTGACAGTAAAGTTTATCTTAATTTACCTAAATTTACTTATAGTAGCAAATATGAATTTAGAATTAAATCCAATGGATTTTAAAATTTCTTTCTCAATGGAAAGCTAAATAAAGAAATATATATGGAACAACTTAGATGTTTCATTGTTTAAGGCCAAGAAAATAAAGTTTATAAACTTTAATGATCAATTTATGGCCTAAAACAATCATCTTGGCAATGGTATTTGAGATTCCACCATGTAATAATCTTATATAACTTCACAATGATTGGTAAGGATCATTATATATAAGTAAAGAGATTTAAAAATAAGTTTGTAATTTTATCTTTATATGTAGATGACCTTCTACTAGCTGGAAATAATTAGGAATATATCACTACCATTAAAAAATAGTTGTCCTTTTATTTTGAAATGAAAGACATGAGTGTGACAATTTATATATTAGGAATAAAGATCCATAGGGATCATTCCGAAAGACTCTTAATTATATCACAAAAGTGTTACATCTATTAAATCTTTAAGTAATTTATAACATAAAGTCATAAATCCATTTACACTCTAGTTAATAAAAGTGATAATGTGAGCCTTAAAATATACCCTAAAACACAACAAAAGCACGAGAAAATGAAGAATTTGTCATATTCTAGTGCAATGGGTAGTATGATATACACTATGATGTGTACACGCCAAAACATTTGTTATAATGTGGGATTGGTGAGTTGATACCAATCAAACCCTAAAAAAGCACATTAGCAAGCTATAGAAAGAATAATTTGATATTTCAAGGGCATTACAGATTATTCCTTATGTTATCAAGGAAATAATTTATGACTAAATAGTTATTTAGACACTGATTGAGGAAGAGATATAAATGAACTTAAATTTACATTAGGATATGTATTCTTGCTAAATGATGACACTATATTATATAGTGGCAAGAAGAAAACTTGCATTGTCTTATCAATAATTAGGGAAAATTTTGTAACTTGCTAAACTAAAATGCAAGAAATTGTTTGACTTAAGAGATTTTTGGAACATTTGGGAGTGTGTTGTAATTAATAGAATGTAATTGCATTGTATTTTGGTAGTTAGGTGACTATTACATATGCAAAAGATCTTAAGTATCATTGTAGAACCAAACACATTGATACCAAATGCAACTTTGTAAGAGACATTATGTCATAAAAGGATGTTAATTTGCAATACATTTTAACACATAGGATGATAATATATCCACTAATTAAACCAATTCCAAGAGATGTATTTTAGTCACATGTTAAGTCTTTAGGACTTCATAAAATTTAATATGTTATGATATCTTGTGACAAGCTATTATATAATTTAAAAGTTTGTTTCTTATTACACATATATCCACAATATCATCCTAAGTATTAATTGTTGCAAAATGAGTTTGATATAAGATTAATCCTAACACTAGTTTTTTTTTTTTAAAATTTTTATGAGAAAAGTAAAAGTATATCTAATAGGTTAAAATTGGTTTATTCATATAAACAATCACCACTAATGCTAAAAGAGCTTGTAAAGATGATATCATCGTATGATATAGAGATGGTCATCTTAAGAAGATTAAGATGAGGATAAATTGAGTAAGAGCCAGTATGGAATCTCACTTTCTATACAATCTGTTGAAAGTCAGATGTGAGATTTCAATTTGACATTTTTAAGTGAGAAGATCATATAGAAAACTTAGGTTAGAAACTTAAGAGCAACTAAACTAAGATTTGTATAATGATGTTATAAGAAAAATGAATAAAATGACATACACTCCCTACAGATAATGATCACTATAACACGTGTACTATTTGACCAATAAGGGAAATGAAAGAATCAAACCCCGTCTTATTATCTCAAAAATTGTACCTTATGTGCCTTTTGACCTTATTCTAAAGTTATAATATGATATTTGCTACTTTAGTATATTACCTATAATTAAAAACAATTTAACCTTTGATGGAATATGTATAAGAAAGTGATTTTATTGTAATCAAGGAACATGAGTGTGAAAGGAAGACTATTATTGTCTGAAATCTTTCATATGTATTCATTAGTTAATCAATGATGTTTATTTATGATGAATGAAACATAATTATGGATAAATATATATAGAAAAGAAAATTTAACTCAATTTAAGTGGAATATGATAAGTTGAAATTGATGTAACAAAATATGTATAAGACATATTTAGGCACATTTTTTTAGAATAAGACTCACATTTTTTTTAAGGTTGTAGCAATTATATATCCTTAATAGTACATAAAATATATTTCCAAGTGTAGGTGTATTCATAAGATCCTAAGACAAGTAGACATACATTTCCTTTTAGATCTATCATTTGCTTATAAAGATATGTACAAGAGGAATAAACACATATCTAATACTATGTCAACTCAAGTCACTAAGTCATTTATAATTTTGTAACAAATTAATATCAATGCCTACCACACAATTCTATTAGATTGATTTTAGAGAAACTTGCGAAGGAATAAGGAAGGTTATAGTCATCTTAAATGGTTGGTGGTAATTGCAATGATGAAAGAAAAATACTCTTTGTTTTGCTCTGGTGTAAAGTTGCCCTTGGTTAGTTTTGATGTTGATTTCTTACAATTCAGACTTCTATTTTATTAGATTTGGTTACCTATTAACTAATAAGATATTGTGCATCTTTATTAAAATAGGTATGTGAATTTTGACTATATTATATTATTTTTTTTAACAAGTTTTGCTTTTATTTAGTTCTAATCAATTTTTATATTCACTTTTTAATTATGGAAGAGTTCTCTATCTTTCCTTAATGATACTTATTTTAAGAATTATTTGCTTTAAAATTATAATTTTATGATATTTGTTGACATAAAACACATTACGAAAATTATTCCCTACCATCATGTAAATTATATTGTAATTTTTAATTTATAACTTATTTACCTATTTTAGAGTATTTTAGTTTAATTAAGAGTTTTAACTAAATTATTCTAGAATACATGGTCATTAAGTATTTTTTATCATGCAAATATTTAATAGTTTAATTTAGTTTCTTTACTTAGTTGTTAAGTAATTTTTTCATATAACTAAAGTATTCTCCCATTTATTTAAAGGCTTTTATTATAAATAGATTGGTAAGCCTAAAAGCTAAGTTGTCATAGTTAATTATTAATTGTTAGTTTTATCATAAGACTAATATGAAAATTTTGTTTTAAAGTTTAATTCCTATAGTTTTATCATATGACTAATATGAAAATTTATCTTTTCTAGTGGATTTCAAAATTCTTATAAATGTTCAATTTAGTGTCATATTAGGATCATGAATATAATATTGGGAAGAGAAGACTCTATTTAGAGAAAACTTTATGAGATCATGAATGCAATAGATCTAAAATCCACTAAAATGAAAATTTAGTTGATCATGAAAAGAAAACTTTATCTGAAGTGTTATATTGGAATCACGAATACAATAAATCTCGTATGAGAGATTTTACTAACAGTCAATATATTCATAATTGTGTTACTCATTTAAAAAGATTCCTTTCTTTAATGACAATCTCTTTTTGAATGATTTTGTGAAATGGCTGGTAGAACTTGAAATCTATTTTGAAATTTGTAATATTGATGAAGAAGAAAATGTGAGACTTATAAGTAGTAAACTTGATTATGATGCATTTGATTAGGGGGTTAATGTCTAATGGTATCAATTCTAATGAGGCAAATTCAAAATTCATTCGTAGTAAAAAATGTGTAAATTCTTAATTTTATTCATCTTAATTATTATGATGAGATTTTAAATAGATTGAATCAAAACTTGAGCCAATATTTTAAAATTTGTTACGAAAGTTATTATGATATGTCCTAGTCTTTTAATTATAGCATAAAACATATCAATCTTGGTTTTTCATTAAATATGAATTCATATATTCGAAAGATTTAATTTGTGTAAGAATTTAATTTCATTGATTCTTGTACTCCATTAGTTTAAGAATTAACAATTGAAAAAAAAAGTATAATATTGGATAATTTTTTAAAGCATATTTGTGGATCAAAAATGACAATTATTTGTGAAATTGAGTAGGATTTTGATGAAAAGTTAAAGATTAGTGTTGTTATTGATTCTGCAAAGAAACATTTATTAAATCTTAGCTTATAATGCATGGATTACAAAATTTTATTGATTATTTACCCTAAGTGTCAATTATTATTAATTTTATTAGGATAAAAAATTCAATTTTACACTAATATCTTTATTGGTACAAGTTATTAATCTAAGAGAGATTAGTGAGCAAAAGGCCAAGTCCAAAAAATTGAAAATATAGATGTACTCAAAATATTTATTCATTTGACATAAAAAATATTAGTTCTTCATTAACTTAAAGGAGAGTCTTTTTCTATCATACAAATTATATTATTTTTTATTTTATAATTTTATTTATTTATTTTAGAATATTTTAGTATAATTAAAAGTTTTAAATAAATTATTTTGAAATACATAATCATTAAATACTTTTTATTTAAAAATATTTAATAAGTTAATTTAATTTTTTACATAGTAATTAAATAATTTTTTGTTTACTTAGAATATTCTCTTTTTTAGTTAAAAATTTTTATTATAAAATAAATTTGTAAGTTTAAAAGTTAAGTAATTTTAATAAATTCTTAGTCATTTAATTTTATTATATAAATGATTTTTTTTTTTCAGAAGTCGTTTATCATTTTTATTGTAAAGGTTCAATTTAGCAATGACTTTTGATATTCTTTCTTCCTGCGCGTCATTTGTGTTGCATCATTTATGAAATAATTTTATATTAACTTTTAAATAAATCAATAAAAGTTATAATTAAATCCGCAAGTGACAAATGTAAGAAACTAATTTATTTGAATGCACAAAACTCTCAATTTGTCGTCATTCGATTGCATATATTATTAAAAGGACTAATTTACCCCTTGTTCGGTAAAAGAGTAATAGGAGAAAAAAGAAAACATAAGGAATTAAAGTTGGAAGAGAAAGAATTTCTATCATCCCTATGCTTGAGAGGGTATAATTTAAGCAAAAAAAAAAAATCTAAAAATTCTTTATTTGGGAATGAGTGAGAAGTAAAAGGAGAGAAAAAAAGAAAAAGTGATAGACAACTAATTTTGCCTTTGATGTTAAACAAAACTAAAAATTTCCTTCTTTTAAAAAAAAAAAAGAAAAAGAAAGAAAGAAACTAGACTTACATGTTTATAATACTCCCAATCATCCTTCAATGTCATTTTAAAAAGTGTATATGATGTTTGTCAAAAATGGAATTAATAAATGCTCCCAGTGGTCCACCAAAGCATATGACAGCAACAAAAGATAAACACGGCAATTTAATTATTTTAAATAAGGTTTTGGCATTATAATCTCACTGTAATTATAATTAGGCTAAGATATTAGAGACAATATAATCTTTACGTAATTGCAAAGAAAGAAATTGAGTGTTTTTCTCTTTAATACTGGAGAAATCAAGAAAGGTAGGCCACAGTAGAAAATGAGATCAATTTCCTCCGTCCGCCTCACTGCCTCCGCCTGACACTCGTTCCTACAAAGTTCGGTAAACATGAAGTTGTTTCAGGCATCTGCAGGCTCGCGGCCGGTCAATCCTGGTCACAGTCACATATTTGACCGGGCAAGGGCCACTTTGCGGTCAAGACCTGCGCTCGAAACCCTGATAAATTCCTTAAGATCATCGTGAAAAACCTTGGCCTTTTCGGGGTCAAACATCTCCACGCCATGGAATCCATCGTCTCGAAACCTCGCCACCACCCGCGCTCCGCGCAACTCCAGTTTCTTCACAAACTCCTTCTGCCTGTCACAGAGTGGGTCCCCAGCATACCCTGCTACGAAACACATCGGCAGCCGTCCGATCTTCTCGTCTTGGGACCCGTTCACCATCGGATTACAATACTCGTGGTCACGATCGGCGTCTTCGGGCAGAGCCAGGGACCACAGCAGATCATTGGCTGGCAGTGGCAAGATCTTATCATTCAGCAGCCTAATCTCCGATTCTGTCCTCTGGACCCCACCAAAATAAGGGACGTGCATTATCAACCCTGCGATTCTAACCGGAGAAAGATCCGTGTCCAATGATCTCAACCCTGTATGATACACAATGTTGCCGCCGGCGCTGCTGCCCATCAAGAAAAGCTTTGAGAAGTCGCCGTAATCTTTCAACCATGGATCACAGCCGTCGACGCCCAGGGCTTGATTCCGTACCCACATGATCGATTCCATAGCATCATCATACGCCGCAGGAAGGCGGTGTTCGGGAGCTAGGCGATAATCGACGGACAGGATCAAAGCTGGGAAATGGGAAGCCATGCGGTTGCAAGGTTCTTGGAACATGAGAGAGGCAGCACTGAATAGGACGAACCCACCTCCGTGGAAGTCGAGTATGATGGGAAGCTTGGCGTTTGGTGGGGGTGGGCTGAGAGGGCGAAACAAGCGAATAAAGGTCTTGGTGGTTGAGTTGAGAGGAATGTCCTTAGAGAGAGCGAGTTGAGGAGGGCGGGCGTCGGGCAGTGGCTGCTCAGCTGGGGGAACTGGAGGAGACGAGGGTTTTCTGGTGAGCGAACCATCTGGGTTTGGGGATATGTTGAGGAACTTGCAGGCATCCATTATTTTTGTGTTGCAGTGAGACGAAGATGGCCGGCCCGGTCGCGCTCAAGTGCGTACAATCCTTGGGATTGGAAATGACGATGCATTTAATAAAAAACTAAACCGATATACCCCCCCAAAAAAAAAAAAAAAAAACCACGAAACTTCAATGCAAAATAAACGTCGGTTGGCTGTAGTCATGGATAGATTTAAATGGCGAATGAGGGGAATGCCCCTCCATATAAGTTTTTTTTTTTTTTTTTTATAAATATTTTATTTATACATAAATTTATACAAAATTTTTTCATTAATTGGTTTTTGCCCCCCTAAATTTTAATGCTGCCCAACAATCTCACTAAATCTATTTTCTTTTTCGTAATATTTTTAGAATTGTTTGTACAAATTTTTTTTCATGCCAAAATTTAGTCTACATTCGTTTTAAATGTATTATTATTTTTTTATAAAATAAAATTTTGATGATAAAACATAAAAAAGAAAAAAAAAAGGGACAAATATGTATGTCATATTTTTAAGTGAGTTTGTATTTTAAATTAATATCATTCATCCTCAATTGTCAAAAGTGAATATATATATTAAAGGTCATCCGAGAATAATTAAAAAATAAAAAACCCCAATTCATGAATTTTTTAACCATACTCTTTGCTTGGACTTAAAAGGGACACTTAAAATTTAATTGAATGCAATTTCAAACTCAAAATTTCTTGTTTAAAGTTTTTAATGTTATATTTATACATATATTTTTGTCTTTCTTAAAAATATTTTTTTATTCATTTTGAATTGTAATTAATTATTATGTATTAAAAATATATTAATCATAATTAATAATTATTATAAATCTATACCTATTTTATATTCAAATTATATATTTCTTCAATCAAGCTCTAGTCTGTTTGGATAATAATATTTGTACTCTCTTATATGCAGCCATTTTGAAGCTACGTTTAAGGAGGATCGTTGTCAATTGACCATCTGGTCATCTACAGTGTACGTGGGAAGAGAGATCCGTGCGGTAACTGAAGTGGCAATTATATGTTAATTGTAAAAATAATTTTAATTAAAAAAAAAGAAGAAAAACAAACAAATAGCGGAACGATGTCGTTTGTTTGTTTTTTTTCAAATTTCATTTTTATTTCTTTCAGTGTTCTTTTTGGCTGACAATCTTCTTCGTCGTCCATTTGCGGCTTGATATTCGCCCATCTTTTTTGTATTTTATAAATCAAATCTAGACGTAACTGTTAGGATCTAATGAATATACACACAATACACATATGAAAATACAAAAATTTAACGTGATTTGGTAATTTGCCTACATTCACAGGAGAAACGAATCTTTATATTCAGAGGTTTTAACCTCTACAAGTTTTCTTACACAGTATCACACTACACCACCCTTCTCTCTCTTTTTTTTTTTTTGGTTACATAACTTGCAGGTATTTATACTACAAGAGGAGGAGACAAATGACCTGTAAAGTCTTTGGACGGTTGTGTGAACGGTAGGTTGCGGCGGCTACATTAGGTTCACACTGCAAAAGTCTTTGGACGGTTGTGTGAACGGTAGATTGCGGCGGCTACATCAGGTTTACACTGCAAAAGTCTTTGAACGGTTGTGTGAACGGTAGGTTGCGGCGGCTACATCAGGTTCACACTGCAAAAGTCTTTGGACGGTTGTGTGAATGGTAGGTTGTGGCGGCTACGTCAGGTTCATACTGCAAAAGTCTTTGGACGGTTGTGTGAACGGTAGATTAACGAATCTGAAGAATTGGAGTCAATTTTCACAAATCTCCACCTTGACGATGATTCTTCATCCAAACATGATCACCGTTCCTCCAATATGCCCGAAAGGCGTCAAGCACCTGAAGGTGCACAACTTCGAGAAATGTTGACCAAGTCTAAGCAGTATTGGAACTTGATTCCCGAAACAATCTTTGTGAGCATATCTGCAGGATTATCTTCTGTACCAATCTTCTGTAGCAGAATATCTCCTTCATTTATAATTTCTCGAATAAAATGAAACCGGACATCGATATGCTTTGTGCGGGAGTGATGAACTTGGTTCTTTGCTAAGCAAATGACACTCTGACTGTCACAGTGGACTTCAACGTGCTCCTGAATAAGTCCCAAGTCTTTAATCAACCCATGAAGCCAAATTACTTCTTTGAAAGCCTTCGTGATCACCATATACTCTGTCTCTGTAGTAAACAAAACAACAGTTGACTGAAACGTTGATCTCCAGCTTACTAGTCCTCCTGACATAGTAAACATATAACTTGTAATCGATCGACGCTTGTTGAGATCACCAGCATAATCAGAATCGATGTACCCGACTAGACGATTGGTCATCGTCTTATATTTCTGGAACTTCAGGCCAATATCCACAGTACCTTCAATATGTCGTAGAATCCACTTAACTGCTTGCCAGTGTCCTTTACCGGGATTGTGCATATACCGACTTACCATGCTGACAACTTGTGAAATATCAGGTCGTGTACACACCATTGCATACATCAGGGCTCCAACAACATTAGCATATGGAATATTATCCATCTGTCTTTGATCATCATCTGTATTTGGAAACATTAATGCACTTAGTTTGAAATGTGAGGCCAATGGAGTACTAACGGGTTTATTCTTGCCATCTATGTCAAACCGCTGGAGTACTTTCTTTAGATACTGAGTTTGAGTTAACCAGAATATACCCCTTTCTCTGTCACGCTTAATCTCCATACTAAGAATCTTTTTGGCTTCTCCAAGATCCTTCATCTCGAACTCTGAGCTCAATTAAGCTTTCAGCCTGTCGATCTCCACTTTGCTCCTAGATGCAATTAACATATCATCAACATATAGGAGCAAATATACAAACGTACCATCTTGGAGTTTCTTCAGATAAACACAATGATCAAACTGACTGTGTGTGTACTTCTGCTTCTGGATAAAGCTATCAAACTGTTTGTACCACTGTCTAGGTGACTGCTTCAAGCCATACAGTGACTTGCTTAGCTTGCAGGCCCAATTCTCTTTCCCGGTGACTTTGAAACCTTCAGGCTGGGACATATAGATTTCTTCTTCCAAGTTGTCATGCAAGAATGCTGTCTTCACATCAAGTTGAGCTAACTCCAAGTTAAATTGAGCTACTAGAGCCAACAGGATCTGAATAGACGAATGTTTGACCACTAGCGAGAACACTTCATTATAGTCTATTCCTTCCTTCTGAGCATAGCCTTTTGCTACTAGTTTGGCTTTATATCTAGTGCTTCCTTTTTCAGAGGCACACTCCTTCTTAGCATAAACCCATTTGCATCCAATAGCTTTCTTTCCATGTGGAAGTGGTACTAATTTCCACGTCTGATTTTGGTAAAGTGATTGCATCTCATCATCCATAGCCAGCTTCCATTTATCACTCTCCATACTCTGAACAACTTCTTTGAAGGTGTTGGGAATATCATCCTCTGTTACTGGCAGCGTATATGCTACCATGTCAGTATATTTAGTAGGTTTCCGAATCTCTCTCCTTTGCCTGTGAGTGGCAATGGACTCTGATTGTTGGTCTAGTGCTGGTGATGGAACCTCCACCTCAACTGAGGTATCCTTCTGGTCATCAAGATACTCCTCTGGCTCATTTGGAGTCTCAAACTCCACCTGTTGGAAAGAGTTTTGATTCTCTTTCTCCATTTTTGTAGTAGTCCTTTGCATCATCGCTGATTCATCAAAGGTTACGTCTCGACTTAAGACGATCTTCTTTGACTCAGGATTCCAAAGTCTGAATCTCTTAACTCCTTTACTAAAACCTAAGAAGATAGCTTTCTTGGCTCTAGGATCCAATTTGGATTCTGTAACATGGAAATATGCAGGACATCCAAATATATGTATCCGATCATAATCTGAAACAGGTTGTCCAGACCATACCTCTTTGGGACATTTCCCATCAAGTGCAGAAGTAAGTAACCGGTTGACAATATGAGAGGCATACATCAAAGCCTCTGCCCAGAATGCCTTGTTCAGGCCAGATTGAGAAAGCATACATCGCACTTTCTCCACCAGAGTACGATTTATCCTTTCTACTACACCGTTTTGTTGTGGGGTTTCAGGAACTGTAAAATGTCTGATTATCCTTTCTTCATGACAGATTTGATTGAAGGGATCTGATTTGTACTCTCCACTATTATCTGAGCAAAGTCTCTTGATCTTCCTGCCGGTTTGGGTTTCAATCATCTTCTTCCACCGAAGAAATATGTCTAGAACTTCATCCTTGTGTTTCATAATATACACCCAAACATAACGTGAGAAATTATCAATAAAGGTAACAAAATAATTTTTACCTCACAAAGATGAATTCTTTGACGGTCCCCATACATCAGTATGAACATAATCCAATATTCCTTTAGTAAAATGAATGGCGGTGCCAAACTTGACTCGTGTCTGTTTTCCCAAAACATAGTGCTCACAGAAGTCAAGTTTTCCACGTTTGGCTCCCTTCAGTAGACCTTGATTCACCAAATTTTGCAAGGCTTTTTCTCCGACATGTCCCAAATGCATGTGCCAAAGTTGGGAAGAATCAGGTGCTTCATTGTCAGAAGCTTTGGCAACAGCTGCTCTTCCTGTAACTGTATGTCCATCTAGGAAATATAGGTTTCCCTGTTGAGTACCTTTCATTGCCAAGAATGCACCTCATACAACTTTCAATGCTCCACCTTCTATAGCCACCTTGTATCCGCTGTTGTCTAAGACCCCAAGTGAAATGAGATTTTTCTTTAAATCTGGAACATATTTGACATCTGTCAGTTGTCTGGTTGTACCGTCATGCATCTTTAGGCGGATAGTGCCTACTCCTTTTGTCTGGCATGTGTTGTTGTTACCCATCATCACGACTCCTCTTTTAGATTTTGAGCGAGATTTATTTTGCCCACTAGATTTGTCATATCTCCTTTTGTCTTCTCTTCCTCGGGTCACAGTCAACGCTTCTGGTGTTAACTCTCTGGAGTCCATCTGATCCTTCTTCCGGTACTCATTGTTCACCAAAGCATTAGAAACATCTATGAATTTAATCTCATCCTTTCCATACAGCAGGGTAGTGGTTAAATGATCATAACTTTCAGGAAGAGAATTTAACAATAACAATGTCTTATCCTCATCAATAATATCAATATCTAAATTTTGCAGATCAGCCAAAATTTTGTTGAAATTATTGAGATGCTCAATCATAGGCATATCTCTCTTATACTGGAATCGAAAGAGTTTTTTCTTCAGGTAGAGCCGATTCTCTACACTCTTCGTCATGTATTTATCTTCCAGCTTCTTCCAAAGGCATGAGGCCATCATTTCTTTCATGACAAAATACTTCTGATCTTTGGCAAGACACAACCGGATAGTGCCACAGGCTTGACGGTTCACATAGCTCCAATCTTCATCAGAAATATTCACCAGTTTGGGCCCTAGTGCAATATCTGATCCTTCGCAGAACAACAGATCCAGGACTTCGCATTGCCACATGCTGAAGTTGTTTGTACCGTCAAATTTCTCAATATCAAATTTTGCATTTGACATTGAGCTTCTTTGCCACGAATTGGTGGTAGATGTCGAAAGTTGCGTGTCAGCTCCTTTTGGATCAGCCATCCTCGACAACGGAGTGTGGAGTCTGACAGCTGCAATAACTGCTGGGAGTACAGTGGTATGATGGCGTGGGGAAGGTCCAGGCAAGTCAAGGTTGCTGCGCGGAAGGCCGACGGTGTCTGAGCTGCTTCGTGCGACCTTGGGCCAGTGACCTGGTTTGTAGCAGCGAGAACTTGTGGCTGATCGGTGATGATATGGTGCATGATGGTTGGATGGAATGGGCTGGCACAGCAGCACACGACGACCCTGAAACGGACGGATCTGGTACATATGTTTCTAACTAGGCTCTAATACCAATTTGTTAGGATCTAATGAACATACACACAATACACATACGGGAATACAAAGATTTAACGTGGTTCGACAATTTGCCTACATCCACGGGAGGAACGAATTTTTATATTCAGAGGTTTTAACCTCTACAAGTTTTCTTACACAGGATCACACTACACCACCCTTCTCTCTCTCTGTTTTTTTTTTTGGTTACATAACTTGCAGGTATTTATACTACAAGAGGAGGAGACAAATGACCTGCAAAGTTTTTGGACGGTTGTGTGAATGGTAGGTTGCGGTGACTACATCAGGTTCACACTGCAAAAGTCTTTGGACGGTTGTGTGAACGGTAGGTTGCGGCGACTACATCAGGTTTACACCACTGCAAAAGTCTTTGGACAGTTGTGTGAACGGTAGGTTGTGGCGGCTACATCAGGTTCACACTGCAAAAGTCTTTGGACGATTGTGTGAACGGTAGATTGCGGCGGCTACATCAGGCTTACACTGCAAAAATCTTTGGACAGTTGTGTGAACAGTAGGTTGCGGCGGCTACATCAGGTTCACACTGCAAAAGTCTTTGGACGGTTGTGTGAACGGTAGGTTGCAGCGGCTACATCAGGTTTACACTGCAAAAGTCTTTGGACGGTTGTGTGAACGGTAGGTTGTGACGGCTATATTAGGTTCATACTGCAAAAGTCTTTAGACAGTTGTGTGAACGGTAGATTGACGAATCTGAAGAATTGGAGTCAATTTTCACAGTAACTCTAATGTAATCCCAGTCAAAACAGTAAATAGTTCAATGGTTAATTATTATTTTTCGTTAGGAAATTGTAATGAAATTCTGCGTTGTTGTTAGGGAATGAAGTTATGCTTAAAATCACACTCATTTAGGACGGGTGCTAAAGCCGTCGACTCTGATTCTAGTGTACTGTCCTATAATGGGAAGGTTGTTGCCCTATGGCATGTCCTAGAGAGTGTACAAAAGGGTTAAGAAGAGAGAACACAGAAGAAAAAAAGAAAAGAAGAAAACTAAAAAGCAAGTAAAGTCGAACGGGAAGTGGCTAATTAAGAAGTGAAGAACGAAAAAGCAAGATGCCACCCACCAGGAGCACCTCCAGAGCCTAATTAGAAATGCGGACTAGGCCAGGCATATCAAAAGTAAATGAAGAGGATCACACTGATTCAGAGTGGGGGGAGGGGCACTTCAGCTCGGTCCATGGTATTGTCAACCTGAATGCCACCGATTTTTTACCATCTCCGGTTCTTGTGTGTGACAGTAACTGTAACTAATGGCCAATGATCGTTCACAACATGCTGCCATGCTTTTTTTTATTGTAAGATGATCATCTCTGAAGGAAGTAGGGACATTCACTGTGTCGCTCGATGAAGCCGCATTAAACGCACTGATTAGTGCTGGGGTTGGAATCAGAAGGAAGCTGTTGGAAATTATACCTAAACAGACCATCCCCCTTAAATTGAAAGGTCATTAATGTTGGGGTTGGAATCAGTCGTGATCGCTCATCAACTACAGTATTCATCTGTTGGGTCAAGGGTAGCCACAATTGCACAATACCAACCGCCAATTAAATGACAAGAAGAAAATATCTATTACAAGATGGAAAATAATTTCTCGCTGCTGAGATAGTCAAATCAACATTTCTTATTAAAATTTAAAAATAATGCAAGAACTTTCATGCAAAGACGTAGCACCAAAATTTGCCACGATGCTCTCATTACAGTTTAGAACAAAGTTCATACGATTTATTTTCCATCAGGTTCCGGCATTCCTACTTTCTCGAAATTACAGTTGCCATGACAATTGTGCCAATACATAGTATCTTCCAATCTATAGATGAGGTCAGAAAAAGGTTTGAAATTGAGCAATTCCACCGCATAAGCACTAGCTGTAAACCTAAAATGGGGGGTGTTATTTAATATGATAGACTCCAACAAACTTTTAATTAGATTAGACCAGCCAGAGCAGTTTCATCCTTGAATCTGCTAGTCAAAAATTCAAAATCAGCTTGAAACGTCAGGTCAGTTATTGACCAGGTGGACGGGTCAGTTACAGTCCAACAATTCTAAATCTATTGAGCTGGTAGTTTCGACCTCAGTTGAACTTCCGATTCAAACTGGAAATTAACCGCTAATGAGCTACCAATTTATGTAAAATAAAATAAAATAAAATAAATGGTCCTTAAATTTTTTAAATAAATTAAATCAAAATTTTCCTTTATAAAAAATTAGAATTTCTTTTTTTTTTTTTTTACAAAAGATAAAAAAATCAAATTGAACCAAACTTGAACTGGACTGAAACTGAACCAAATTGGTAGTTTACCTAAAGTTATAAATGAAACTGATGATAGAACCAAAATTAAAACTAACTCAAAGTTCAGACTATAAGTTAACCAAGCCATAACCAAAACTGTCCAAAGGATAGTTTGGTTAAGGTTTACTATTTGTTGTCAACCTAAACCATCGATTTCAAATCGTAACAACTGGTTTGGAACTGACCTGTGGTTAGACCTACTTCTAGTTCATTTGAGATGATGTAGATGGTTTGCTACCTGACATGACTACTTTTTAACAATCTGCTGAGCTTCTCGAGAAAACTTAATGGTTTATGTTTACACAGCAAGGGAATTTGTAATGCAAAGCAATTGCAAGGTTATTTTCGAGTTCTAAGGAGTACAAGGTATGTTAAAACTAGAAGTTGAGCTATTGAAATTTGAAAAGTTATTTTAAATTGTATAATAATGTGGCTTTCTTTAAAATAATATTTATTTTCGTCATTTTATAATAGATATTTATTTAAATTTATTATAAAATAAAATAAAATATATTTTATTATAAATTGTATTATTAAAATTAATTTGTTTAAAAATTTTTTGTATTTATAAAATTATTTTACTAAATTGTTTATTAATTTTTTTTATAATAAAACCATAAATAAAAATTTCTTTTGCATCAAAAGAAAAGCCATCATATATGTTGTAGTTTAAGAATTATTTAACTATTAAATATGTCTCTTAAACTTAATAGATATAAATTTCTAATGTGATTTTCTATTTAGAGATATTTTTTCTTAATTTTTAAATAAATTTAAGGACACAATTTTTAGTATTCTTATTTTTATTTTGAAATTAGTGTTCCTCGATTTTTTTTCGGCATAGACCCCTATATTGTTAACGCCTTTCATATTATTACTAAATGAATCATTATACATGTATGACTAGGCATTTCACAATAGAATATTGTTTTCGCTGTATGGTCTTGCAATTCTTCAAAAGTTTTACTTATCTTGCTAAATCAACAATTTGAAATGACATATCATTTTAGGCTAATAACTCATTGACTCCTACTCTTCTTCCTTTTATAGCCTTTTATTAGGAATTAACACTTAACATCTTATAGATGTCATAGACCTCATCTGTGGTCTTGTCACCTATATAGTCATTTGTTATGGTATAAACAAGGGTTTGTGAAGTTGCATTTAATCTATTATAGAAAAATTGCATTTAAAACATTTTGGAAAATTGATGATGGGGACATTATATTTGGAGCATTTTGAATCTATCATATTTTTCATGAAAAAGGCTTTTTATTAAGTTGAGAGAAAGAGTAAATCTTACTTTTAAAATTTGCAATCTCCTAAAATGAGTAGTATTTTGTCATGAATTTGACACAAACTTGGTCCTTAAATAGTGAATGATTCTTTAGGTAAATTGATTAATTGTGTTTTCATTTTATCCTTGATAGTATAAGGGAAACATTAAATTTGCAACTCATCCTCAGAATAACCTTGTAAAAGGAAAGTTTGAATTGTATTGTAAAACTCTCTAATAAAGCTAAGAGAATCTTCACTTAATAACCTATGAAAAGCTAGTAGCGTATTGAAGTGAATTATTCACAACTCATAGTTGTATATTACTATACCAAGCTCAATACAAAAAGGAGAGGCACTAATCATAAGTTATTAAATTTCTTTCATATTGAATTGAATCTGGGGATATTCTCTTTGACCAATGTTATTGGCTTAACAAATTGCTTGTTTATTATTCCCTTTTTTATTCTTCACCATCTCTATTCTTCTTTGGACTCGATTATGATGATAAACCTTTTCACTTGTATGATTTAAAGAAGCAATTTAGCGCTTTTGGACTTTCTTAAAAACATATACTACATGCAAATAAAATGTAAAAGTTCTTAAAAACATATACTACATGCAAATAAAATGTAAAAGTTCTTAAAAACATATACTACATGCAAATAAAATGTAAAAGTTAAGTTAATGACAAAAAACTAAATTAAGATAATGAAAAAGCTAGACATAAATACAATGAATAGGGTATTAAAACAAACAAAATCAAATCTTACAAAATAAATAAGAATAAAAACAATTGACCTCTACTTAAACAAATAAACATAATACAAGACACAAATTACAATCAATGTCACTGTTCTTTGACAATGATGACAAAAACTTGGTCGGACCTACTTGCAAATGTACAAAGTCAATTATGATGACATACCTTTTTCAATTATAAGATTCGAAGAAGTAATTTAACACTCTTGGACTTTCTTAAAAACATATATTATATGCAAATAAAAATAATAATAAAATGTATAAGTTGAGTTAATGACAAAAAACTAAACTAAGATAATGAAAAAGCTAGATATAAATACAATGAATAGGGTATTAAAACAAACAAAATCAAATCTTACAAAATAAAGAAAAATACAATAATTGACCTCTACTTAAACAAATAAAAGTAATAAAAAACACAAATTACAATCAATGTCACTATTCTTTGGCAATGATGACAAAAACTTGGTTGAGCCTACTTGTAAATGTACAAAGTCGATCGTAATAATAAAATAAGATGAATATTTCAAGTATTATACCCATAGAGAATGAAAATTTAATTATGATTAAAACTACTATAAAATTAAATAAGATTGCTAAAAAAAAACTTGATTTTACTGAAAATAATGAAATTACATTAAATGCTAAACTAATAACACAAAGAAAATTGAGGTTTTATTTTAATCAAAATTAGGTATTAGAGTTATAGGGTTTCACCCAAAAGAAAGGTAAATCATATTAAGTTTTTATAGGTTCATGATTTAAAGTCGATTTCCACTTTAACAACAAGTGTTCTTTGTTAAACAATATCTGTTGTACCTAATTTATATATGATCCTCCGATGAACTCATGCAAAAATAGATTAGATCCATAAAGTACAAGAAACTATTAAATATCATACAAACTTATTCATATGTCTATCTCAAAGTTTGTCTATTCATCTATTTAATGCATAATTTATCTCATCCATTAATCTCAACACAACTAAAAAATCTACTTTTATGGTAATTAAGTATAAAAGTATTAATAAAGTTTAAAATAGATAAATCAAATCACAAGTCTAATTAAATAACTCAATTAATCTAAAAAGTATGTATAACCCATAAAAGTTTAAGTAAACTATCCCCAAAATAGGATACTTCCCTTCACCCTAACTTAAAATTCTATCTATTCGTACTAAAAATTACAAATAAATAAGTATTCAACATCTCTAAAATCATATTAAAAGGAAAGAAAAGGATAAACAAAATTTTTGTATTAGCTGACGTCATACCTTTAATGATAATCTTCTAATTGCCTTTCCTCTTTTTGACTTTAAGAATCTCTCTGTTTTTCCCCTAGGTCATCTTTTATCAACTTATTTATAAACCCTTTTTAAGATGATCAAACTAATATTAAATCATCTTAATAAAGAAAATCATGCAACATTAAAAAAACACAGCTAATCGATATTAGTTAGACCGAATTAACATTAGTTTGATTAAGTTTTTAGCATTGTGCATCCAATATCTAATTGGTTTACCGACCAAATCATAGACCAACACCGATTATCCTTATTGCCACAAATCGATCCTTTAACTGGTTCTATAATTGGTCCACATCTTCTCCTTTTTTTCATACTTCACGATAGGTCTAATTTACTAATTTTATAATTTTATTACTTTGAATCTTCACCAGTAATATAAAAAGAATTACATCTAAATAAAACCTACTACAATCTATCATAATTACATAATATCAAATTTCAAAATTTAATATAAATTTGTATAGTTATTGGACCTATCAATAATATATTAATAACGAATATGATGCACTTACCCAATCATTTGTTTACACTTTGCTTTTGCTTGAGCTCACTTTACGGATCTAAAGTTATTTGTTTCTTAAATAATGTTTTTGACATTTTTTAGTAATTGGTACATTAAAAAAGAGTAGTTAATGAAAAACAAAATTCAATCAAATGAAAAAATATGTTACTTTTATGTTGAAAACAACATTTGATTTTTAAGATGGATAGTTGTTTTCCATAATTTTGACATAGACAAGAGAGCGATAATGAAAAAGAATGAAAGAAAGGGAGAGAGAAAGAAAGAGAGACAAAAAGAGTGAGGATGAGAGAAAATGAGGCTGAGAGGGGAGAGAAAGAGAGAGGAAAATAAAAGGAGGGAGAGAAAGATAAATAATTTACATATATAAAAAATAATAAATTTTTAGGAAGTTATTCTTTTTTCAAAACTAATAATAATCCTCTATCCCTCCTTTTTCCTTTTGTCTTTATCTCTCTCTTTCCCTCTATCTCCCTCTATCCATCTTTCTCTTCATTTTCCTTTCTCTCCCTTTTGCTCTCCTTGTCTCGCTCACTCACTCACTTACTCTCTCTCTCTCTCTCTCTCTCTCTTATTATCTTATCTATGTCAAAGTAATAAAAAATAGCTTTCTATTTTAAAAAATAAGTCATTTTTATTAAAAAAAAGATTATTTTTTATTTAACTAAATTTTATTTTTTATTAATTACTTTTTTTTAATATGCCAAACACTAAAAGATGTGAAATTTTTTTTTTGTGTGAAATAAATAAACTCTATCATCCTTTTGTTTGCATAAAAGTAGGGAAAAATGACTTTCGATTTTGAAAAATCCAAAGTCATTTTTTACATAAAACAACTTATTTTTTCAATTGATTGAATTTAATTTTTTATTAATTACCTTTTTCATTATGTAAAACACTAAAATACATGAAAAATGTTTTTCTTTTTGCAAAAAAAAAAAAAGACCTTAAATTTTAAATTTTTTATTGAATGAAAGGTAAAATTCAAATTTTTTCTTAAAAATTTTTCTTGATTTGCTTTGAGCAATGGATCATTGCCTAACAAATAAAAAAAAATTAATTGGTATTGATTGAAATTCAAATTAAAAAGTTTTAAAGTTCTAAACAATTTTAATACCATTAAATTATTATCATTAATAATAACTAAATATTTTGTTTATACTTTATGCTGTTAGTTTCAAAAGTTCTAACAAAATTGGTTTGGCAACTGTACTCAACCATGCAGCTTCATGAAGTTCCAATTCATTAGGATTTGTTGGAGTAAGTGAAATATGTATTGAATAAAATTGAGTTCTTCCTTGTTATAAATAAGATTGGGACTTAATCGTTCAACTTGTGCCATTGGTCAAAGACAGGCAAAAGTCCATACTGATTTTGGGTACGCCTCCAAAAGCCCAATCTCCATCGGGAGCCCAAACACATGTGAGGGTGAAATTGGAAGGTTGCCAAAAGAAAAAAAGAAAAAGAAAAAAGAAATAGTTATTACCGCTAATCTATCTTTATCACTCTATTTTAATAATAATAATAATATTATTATAATTATTACTGTTACTTCTTTTTTCCGTTGTATGCGTTTCCGGTGGGTGCGTCCAATGATATAACCCAAATAAGATATTCGATTTCTTTTCAGATCTTATAATTTCCTTCCCTGTACAAAAATATATATAATAGATGAGCCAAGGACGTCTCTCCTCCTGTGCCAGCCTACGTAGAAAGAAATAAAGAAAAAAAAAGAAGGGAAACGGAGAAATGGAATCCAATCGCCACTAGCTAGCATGGTTTTTGACCGAGCAACCGACCACTGGCTATGCTATTAAGTCGCCACACACCTCTCTCGTCTCCCTCTCCGATCCTCTCAAAATCTCTGTTTCTTTTTTATTTTTTTTTTTAATTTTTCTCTCAATTTCTTGATTTTCTTTTTCTTTTAATTTCCTTCTCGATTTAATTACACCACGATTGAGATCGAAGATTCAACGTCGAACCCGACTGTTCCATTTTAGAAGGTAAGCCTGTCACGATCTTTCTTTTCTTTGTTTTGTTTTGTTTTGTTTTTTTTTTTTAATTTTTTATTTCAATTTTTCTTTTGCTTTGCAAAGAAGCATTGCCGATTTGATTCCGATCTGTGCCCAGTGACGTCCTGGTCTGGTTTCTGTCATTTTTTTTTTTAATTTTTTTTTTTTAAGTTTTGGCCTTCTGTCGTTCTTTGGAATAATGTATACATCTGCCGAGTCTGGTGAGCTGCGTTGATCTGAATGGATCTTGGCTGGACAATTTATATTCAAAAAGATCAGTTCTGTTTATACTTGTTCGAAAAAATATATCCGTTGGAGTGAATGTATGTGCTCTCATGGGATAGATCTGCGGTTTTTCATTAGATTGCTTTGCAGGTTTGACTTGAATGGCCTCTTTCCTTAAGCTTAGATTGGAATCAGTGTCATGGAAACAAAACGAATACAAGAGAACGCTAGTGTGATTTTCTTGTGGCATATTAACCTCTGAAAAAGCTTGAGTTTATATAGTGTGTTTTTGCATTGGCGACTGTGGGATCAAAACTGAAACAACTCTATTCCCTCATTTATGCTTACTATATGTTGTTCAACTGAGTCAAGGGATGCCCGTTCATCCAACGATTTACAATAATTTTAACTAAAATCATGTCTACCATCAAATGAAATCCTAAGTGCAAAAAAAAAAAAAACAACCCATGTCATTTTTTGGGGGGTAGGCCACGATGCAGTATTGTATTGCTTTTGATCAATTGAACTGGCAGCTGATACTCTCCTCTTCTTTCCTATTTTGCAGTTATAGGCTCACGGTTTGTAAATAGTTTGGATGAGCACTGTTAGATTCTTGATTCACTATTATGGAGGAAGAGGAATATAAGAAAGAGATCCAACAAATATTTGAAAAGGAAGTAAATGGCCCAGCAGAAGTAGTTAGCTCTGTAGAAGATAGCTTAGGAACATCTCATCAAGAAAATGTAAATGATGGTGGGGTTGGGGAAGTGAAAATAGCAGATAAAGGTGCAGAGTTGCATAAAGATGGTTCTCTGGCCACAGCTGTGGATGAAGACCAGTTTGAACAGGTTTCTTTGGGAGATCAAGAAAGGACTACCGATGACTTTCAGGTTGGTCATGTGGATTCAAACAGACCTTCAAATTCAGAGAATGAGAGACATTATTATGATAGATTTGAAGAAGCCTCTCAGAATTTATCCCAGGATTTTGGGTCTGGATATGATACTTCCCCTGTCTCTGAAATTCGACATGATCGCTCTACTTCAAGCCCTGGGCCTGAGAAACAATTTGGTTATATGACTAAGCAATCATATTCATCAGCAAGTCTAGATTCTGTCTACTTTGGAGATGCTGGGTTTTCTCCCACTGGTTCACCACATAGACCTAAGCCAAAAGCTGTCATGCCAAATGTGTCTCCAGAGTTATTGCATTTAGTGGATTCTGCTATTATGGGGAAGCCTGAAAGCTTGGACAAGCTGAAGAACATCGTAATTGGAACTGAGAATTTTGGGAGTGGGGAAGAAGCAGAGAGCATTGCTTACTTGGTTGTTGATTCACTCCTGGCCACAATGGGTGGTGTTGAAAGTTTTGAGGATGAGGAAAATAGCCCCCCTAGTGTGATGCTGAACTCTAGGGCTGCGATTGTGGCTGGTGAGCTTATTCCGTGGTTGCCTTGGTTAGAGGACAGTGCAGTTTCTATGTCCCCCAGGACACGAATGGTTCGAGGATTGCTTGCTATATTAAGAGCTTGCACAAGAAATAGAGCAATGTGCACCATGGCAGGCCTGTTAGGAGTACTTTTGGGGTCAGCAGAGAAGATCTTTGCTCAGGATGTTAGCTCAACAGAAATGGTGAGATGGGATGGAACTCCTTTATGCTACTGCATTCAATACTTAGCAGGGCATTCACTTAATGTTGTAGATTTGCATAGATGGCTTAAAGTCATTACTAGAACACTTACTACTTCTTGGGCATCTAGTTTAATGCATGCATTGGAGAAAGCAATGGGTGGAAAGGAGGCGAAGGGACCAGCATGTTCTTTTGAGTTTGATGGAGAAAACTCTGGTTTGCTTGGTCCAGGGGAAAGTCGATGGCCATTTACCAATGGGTATGCATTTGCAACGTGGATCTATATTGAATCATTTGCAGATACACTGAACACAGCAACAGCTGCAGCTGCAATCGCAGCTGCTGCAGCAGCCAAGTCAGGAAAAACATCTGCCATGTCAGCTGCAGCTGCTGCCAGTGCACTTGCTGGTGAAGGCACTGCCCACATGCCTCGATTATTCAGTTTTTTGTCTGCTGACAACCAGGGCATAGAGGCATACTTTCATGCACAGTTTTTGGTTGTTGAAAGTGGCAGTGGAAAGGGAAAGAAGGCTTCTTTGCATTTTACTCATGCATTTAAGTCACAGTGCTGGTATTTCATTGGATTGGAGCATATCTGCAAGCAAGGACTGCTTGGGAGAGCAGAGAGTGAAGTGAGATTGTACATTGATGGAACATTATATGAAAATCGTCCGTTTGAGTTTCCTAGAATATCTAAACCACTTGCATTTTGCTGCATTGGGACAAATCCTCCTCCAACAATGGCTGGCTTACAACGTCGTCGTCGTCAATGTCCATTGTTTGCAGAGATGGGGCCTATTTATATCTTTCGGGAACCAATTGGCCCAGAAAAGATGGCTCGCTTAGCATTTAGAGGAGGGGATGCACTACCTATGTTTGGTCATGGTGCAGGGCTTCCTTGGCTAGCAACAAATGACCATATTCAGACTGTGGCAGAAGAAAGTTCACTCCTTGATGCAGAGATTGGAGGTTCTATTCACCTCCTCTATCACCCTGGTTTGCTTAGTGGACGTTTTTGTCCAGATGCTTCTCCTTCTGGTGCAACAGGTGTGCACATCACTTCAATGTCAGTTTATTATTATTATTCATGAATACGATGATCAGATCACCAGTGAAATGTAATTCCTATGTTGAAATTCATGTGTAGCATTTGCCAAAATTAGGACCATCCCAACACCCTCCTTTGACTACCTATGATCAACAAATTACAGTTATGATTAATCTCTTTTTGGCTAATCTAGTTGGTGCTTGTTTCATTTGAAGTAAATTTCTGTGTGTATGTATTTATGTATAGTCTCTTTTACTTTTTTCTTTTTCTTTTTCCTATGTACCCCCCCCCAAAAAAAAAAGATTGATGCACTGCAAGTAGCACCATGTCACCATCTGAAAGTAGATTTCACCATTCTTCTCACGGGCACTGGCAGATAGATTTACAGACGTAACTTGTTAGGGAGAAAATCATGCTGACACTTGCTTATGGTACTCTCTTGTGTATGGTTTCATCATTTTACTTTCCTTATTTATAGTGCCTAGATAACTTGTCTTTGTGCAAGTTGCTTCTGAAGATTCTTTCATGTGATGATGTAGGTGTGCTTCGGCGACCAGCTGAGGTTCTTGGGCAAGTCCATGTTGCTACACGAATGCGACCAGTGGAGGCTCTGTGGGCCTTGGCCCATGGAGGCCCCTTGTCTTTACTTCCTATGATTGTAAGTGGTGTGCATGAAGACAGTTTGGAACCGGAAAGAGGAAATCTTCCTTTGTCTTTGGCCACAGCTGCTCTGGCTGCCCCAACATTTCGGATTATTTCCATAGCCATTCAACATCCAGGGAACAACGAAGAGTTATGCCGTGCAAAAGGGCCTGAAGTTCTCTCTAAAATTTTAAATTATCTTCTTCAAACTCTGTCTTCATTGGATACTGGGCAGTGTAATGGTGTAGGAGATGAGGAACTTGTTGCAGCTGTTGTTTCACTATGCCAATCCGAGAGGCATAATCATGCACTCAAAGTACAGCTTTTTACTACATTGTTATTGGATCTGAAAATTTGGAGCTTATGCAACTATGGACTGCAAAAGAAGCTCCTATCATCTCTTGCAGACATGGTTTTCACAGAGTCAAAAGTAATGCGAGATGCCAATGCTATTCAGATGCTTCTTGATAGCTGCAGAAGATGCTACTGGACAAATCATGAGAAGGATTCTGTGAATACTTTCTCATTGGATGAGGCAGCACGCCCAATGGGTGAAGTGAATGCTTTGGTTGATGAACTTTTAGTGGTTATTGAACTTCTAATTGGAGCAGCACCACCTTCAATGGCTGCAGATGATCTCCGTTGTCTACTTGGATTCATGGTTGATTGCCCTCAACCCAATCAGGTAAAGTTATTCATCTTTATGTTGCCTTTGGTTATCTGTAGGGTTTTATCTTCCTAATTGCAGAAACACAGAATTGCAGTTGTTTTCTTTAGTCAGTGTGTTATCTTGCATGCTTATTTTAACATGGCATTGGTATATATATGTCGGAAATTGGTGGGCTTTGTGGTGATACAGGCTGCCATGTACATTTGTATGCTTCATATCAGGATTTGGCAGACTTAAGTCTTTTTGCAATTTTGTACATGTTCACATTGACATGGAATAATAAAAGCACATATGATGAAGTGCATGATAAACATTTATAGTTTAGATGGATTTTAGTAGCAGAGATAGTTATTAGACTTAAATTTCACTGTTCTATTCATATTTAAGGAGAAAATAATTGAACACATTGGTTTTGATTGTCCAATTTAATTCCTTCATCTTTTTGCCATCCTATTGCATATGAATTTGTCATTTGGGTAAATCCAAAAAGACAAGACAACATAGTACAGAAAGACAACTAGACATTGCTTACCCAAAAAGACCACCTGTAAGCTTGCTCTAGCAGCTTCATTTCTTCTCTTGTATAACCATAGTTGCACCTTGTATTGATTTTGGTCTGAAAAGCATTTTCTAATTTACATCTGGCATGACTTGCCAGTTAGAGTGGACTGATTTGTGAGGAAATTATAATGATAAGTTTAACTGATTTTCTTTATTTTGTTATTTATTTGTTGGGATAGGGCTAGTCTGTTTTGTGTTCTTTATATCTTTCTTACTTGTTCAAACCAGACAATCACAGGGTATTCATATAGCAGTTTGCTTTTTGGATAACTTGCTTCATTGTTTGTCAGAAAATTTGAAGGCATTTTACATGAGCTGTTTTCTCAATTGGCTCAAAATGATTCCTCCAATAATCTTCTTCCAGGTTGCTAGAGTGTTGCATCTCATCTACAGGTTGGTAGTACAGCCAAATACAGCTAGAGCTAACACATTTGTGGAGGCATTCATAGCATGTGGTGGGGTAGAAACGCTTCTTGTACTGCTGCAACAGGAAGCAAAAGCTGGTGATCATAACATTTTGGAAGCAATGAATAAGAATGACAGTATTTTGTCAGTTCAAGAAACTGAACAAGGTGGTGGTACTGCAATTCTGCAAAGAAGTCAGAACTTGGAGGGAAATGATTCTGCTTCACATGAGAAAGACTCTGTGCATGAACCATCTGGTAGTGTTGCCACAATGGCTGCTTTTTCTGCTAGCACGAGAATTGAAAGGACGTCATCTGTTTCCGAATATCCTTTCATTAAGAACTTGGGTGGTATAAGTCTTTCGATTAGCGCCGACAATGCAAGAAATAATGTCTACAATGTTGACAGGAGTGACGCCATCATTGTTGCGATGATTGGATTACTAGGTGCTTTGATAACATCTGGGCATTTGAAATTTGGTTCATGTGGACATACAGACATTACAAGCAGCTTATTGGGTGGAGGGTTGCAGGAAGGAGCTAGTACAATGTTCGATGACAAAGTCTCGCTTCTACTCTTTGCATTGCAGAAGGCTTTCCAAGCAGCACCAAAAAGACTCGTGACCACCAATGTTTACACAGCTTTATTGGCAGCCTCGGTATCCTTCTTTCCTTAACTCCAGTTGATTTTGTTGATATGTTTATTGCTAGTGATATGGTCCTTACATGATTCAACTCTGTAGTTGTTTCACTTTCATATTGCTCAGTAAAATTCTTTATACCTTTTATGAAATCTATTTATTCCCACTAGAAGCAAAAAAATACACAGTACTCTGGCCAACATGTTTACCCTTTCTGGGTGATGATGTTGTTAGCTATTGCATACTGTACCTCTCAATTTTGTAATTTGCATTGCCAGTGCATGTTTACTGTTGCTTGTTATCTTGGGTCATAATGTGACAATTTTTCTATTCATCCACCAAATTGTTCTGTGTTTAAACTTATCTTTCCATCCTGGAAAAAAAAGAAAAAAAGAGTTTCAGCTGTGATTTGATGATTTAATTTCTCATCATTGTTTAGTTTTGAATGGAAGGGTGAGCTTTGATGTAATGGTAAGGTTACTCTATTGTGACCTGTGGTCATAGGTTCTAGTTGCAGAAACAGCTTTTTTGTACAAATAAGGGTAAGGCTGTATACATTTGATCCTTCCTTAGACCTCATGGTGTGGGAGCCTTGTGCATTGGGACACTCTTTTTATGCAATTTTAAATGCCATGTTTGCTTTCTTCTATGAGCAGCTCTGATTTGTGGGGGACATTTCTGCCAAAGGCTGTTATCTAGCACCTAAAATGCTAATGTCTGTCCATGCAGTTCTAAAGTTGGTCATGAAAGTTCCCAATCATGCTTTGAACTACAACATTTTCTTACTATGATTTTAAGGGATGATAATTGTTTTCTGTGCTATGTTTCCTTAATTATGATGTCTTTTACTTGGCAAAATTGACCAATATGAAAAGTTTAAAGCTGCATCATTTGTTTTCAGATCAATGCTTCTTTAACAGAGGAGGGGCTGAACTTCTATGATTCTGGCCATCGCTTTGAGCACTCACAACTTCTGCTGGTTCTTCTGCATTCACTGCCTTATGCATCTAGGGCTTTGCAAAGTCGAGCATTGCAGGTAACTTTTATTTGCTGTATTACCACTTATGCCATATCTCTGTTGCATGCACATTTTTGTGCATTTTAAACACCAAAAGCTGTTGTATGATTATATCTGTTGTCCATAATATCTAACCCCACAAAGTTTGTGTGCTAATTAATGATATGTTCTCTTGTTTCCAGAATGTAAGATGGCATGTACATGCTCATGGTCTGATAATAGGAGTGCCATTTTGATTTTTGTAAACAGATACAAATTATTTTTTGGCAATTAATATGTTTACATTAGTGTTGAAGATTGTAATATTAATCATGGATGCTCATGCTAAGCAGATAGAGGAAATGCTTGTGAATGGCTGGAAATGGCTCTCAACCAGAAATTTTCCTTTGACATTTTTTGCTTTTCTGAATGGAATAACAAAAAAATGATATTTAAAATCTCCATTTAGTTCACATCCCAGTTATCCTGATTAGGTCCTTGATATTCTGTTTTAGTTTCTGAGTTGCTGCTTTCTATATGATTTCAGGATCTTCTGTTTTTGGCTTGCAGTCATTCAGAAAACCGAAGCAGCCTGACCAACATGGAGGAATGGCCTGAGTGGATACTGGAGGTTCTAATCTCTAATTATGAGGTTCCGTTATCTGGTCTCACCCTGAATTATAATTTTATTGATTTTGTCATCTCTAATATTAGTAGCAAATAAAGCATGAAGCTTGATATCTGACTCAGTGGTTTTTCTCCATCCTAATATGTTAGTAACAAATTCTTTCTTTAGAACATTTCAATTTCATTACTTGTTTTCTTTTCAGATGGGGTCAAGCGAAAACTCTAATACAGCAAGCTTAGGAGAGATAGAGGATCTTGTACACAACTTCCTGATTATAATGTTGGAGCACTCAATACGGCAGAAGGATGGTTGGAAGGTGGATGTCCATTTATATGTTGCATATACCCTTTTTTACAAGCTAGGGGATGAATTCCCTAGAGTTTTACACTGCTTTTTTAGCAATTATTATCAGTTGTATATTTTAACAATGATACTGCTTCTACTTATAATTCATGTCACATATCGTGCTATGTTTTACAAGAGTGATGCTCTACATAGTTACAATTGCCTGGTATTCAATGAAATTATGTAAATTAGGAGAATGCATGAGGCCTTTGCTACATGGCAATATTTCTTAAATGATAAATATGTTCATAACTTTGATTTGTAAGATTTTATGGTATACAAGGCATTTTTTCTTTCTGTAATTGCTGGAGGATTGGTTTTAATCACCAATCTGGAATCAGCTTGTATGTAGTAGAACTGCCAGTGGATCACAAAATTGCATCATTTACCTTCAGAAGTGCAATTTTTCGAAGGTCTTCGAATCCTGCAAATAAAATAAAAACTCAAAGTTTGTATTGAATGCTGAAATCTGTGCAGAAGCCACTCTCCTGTGGACATACCTATTATATTTTGTCACATATCTGAAGGCTAGGTGTTGAAGGAAAAGCTCACCAAACAGTGCTAATCAAGGGTGGGCTGTAAACTTTTCCTTCGTTTATGAGTAACTTGACAATATCAGCGAAGCCTCTTAAAATTCTTTTAGTATAGGTTTTTTCAAGTGCCATTCTTAACAGTACCTGGTCTGTAGTGCTGTTTAGTTGCTCACATCTCTTTGTTCGATCTATGTATCCTTATGTTGGTCTACCAGATGTCTTTTTTCTTAATCTCTTAGCTGTATCAGGGTCATTTATTTTCATGTTTCTTTTACAGGATATTGAAGCTACAATTCATTGTGCAGAATGGCTTTCAATTGTAGGAGGATCTAGCACTGGAGAACAACGACTCAGGTATGGCCATAGTCTATCATTAGGTGGGGTGAAATTTTATTTTTCTCTATCTTGGAAAATTGTTTATACATAGAGATCATTTATTTTCTTTGTTCTTGTCATTCTTTATTTACTCAACTGTCTCTCTCCTGTTGAGATCACGATGACTTTGGTTTTCCTGTTGGACAAACTGCCCATGGGCATTTGATTTCATGCTACAGTATGCTACCTGGGACTAATATTTTTCATTTTTAAAATTTTCTTAATCATTTCATGGTGATTTATGAAGGGTGAGCCTTGATGTAAAAGTAACATTGCTTCATTGTGACTTGGAGGTCACAGGTTTGAGTTGCTCAAGTGTAAGGTTGCGTACATTTGATCCTTCCTCAGAACCCATAGTGTGGGAGCCTTGTGCATTGAGATTGCTTTTATTCCATGGCAGTTTATGTTGCGGTGCATTGGTACAAAACAATAAAAGAACTTTTTCTGTCACACAGTTCCTTGAACTATGTAAAATAGCATAAGTAGATGCTTAAGCTGTAGTGTCTGGTTCTTCATTAGCTACAAAAGAGAGTCATGCGACTTGAATGTAGGATGATTTAAAAGGGAAAGGAAATCATGCTGACTAATTCTTGTCAATCATTTCAATGCAAACTGAGCCATCTGTTGTGCACACATTACATTTCATAATGAAATTACTGGCTTATGCATAGGTTGCACATCTGATAACTGATGCATATGTCTGATCCTGATGGCTGCCATGAGAAATGTGCACATCTGAAGCATGTTGTATTCTGTTTCCAGTGGGGCAGTGCATTTTTTGGGTTACAAGTGAAATGTGAATTCTTATCTTAACTGATTGGATTGTGTGAATCCTGTTTTAGTTTTCTACAAAATTACAGAACTCCTAGTCTGTATATGCTTTATGGGACAGTTGATTTTATGATTCCAAATTCACTAGTCCTATCCTCCCATTTTGACATCATACCTACTTACTGATAATTGGCCTCTCTATATTGTTAATCTTCTTTATGATTTGAAGGCGTGAAGACTCACTGCCTATATTTAAAAGAAGGCTCTTGGGTGGCTTACTAGATTTTGCTGCTAGAGAACTGCAGCTTCAGGTAACTTTCATTTAGTGACTTAAAAATTTGTGTTTGCTGTCAAGTTATAATGAATACAATTCTGGATTTTGAATGAGAAACAAGGCTAAAGATGTGAAAAATGTTTCAAGTATGGAAATACACAAGAGCAATGCTGCAATCTTTGGTTTATGATGGCAATATCTAGGAAGGGAGAAAATGAGTGGAACCGGAGGGGGTCAAAACTTTGTATTTGTACCTTGCTTTTCCTTTTTTTTTTTTTTAATTTTTTAATTTTTCTCTTTTCTGTATTACTAGAATGAGAATTTGCCAATTGGTTTCATTTTTTCATCTTTGTTCTTTTGGGAGGAGAGGGACTCAATAGTTGTACGAAAAGATAGCTATTACAAACTTATTTCTCCTGCCACTGACAAGAATGGTGAACATAAGATGATAAAGGGTTTTAGGATTTATCTCTACAACACAATTCTGCATACCTCTTCTTAAGCTTTAAGGTTTTAGCCTATGGTAACATCCACTCAATTATTTAATTGCTGTCTTCATAATGAACAAAATTGGATCTTGCTGCATTAGTTGCAGTTCATTTCTGGATAATAATGACATGCAATCTTCATTCCTTATTGTGGTGGAAGGCTTTGATAGTAACCAGAGTTTATAGTTTGCCATAAGTTATGAGGGCAGGTGAAGATATAAAACCAGAGCAAACTTAATAACTACGTTACACTGCTCGTGTCTTTTTATTTCTCTTGAAACATTAAATATAAGATAAGAATGGTCACTTTTATGTTTGATTTTAGCTTCTCTAGCTGAACTAGAATGGACTCCTACATCAAGCTTTTCTTTTGCTGCAGACTCAAGTTATCGCGGCTGCAGCTGCTGGTGTTGCTGCTGAAGGTTTATCACCAAAGGAAGCTAAAGCAGAAGCAGAGAATGCTGCTCAGCTTTCTGTTGCCTTGGTTGAAAATGCTATAGTGATTTTAATGCTTGTTGAAGATCACTTACGATTGCAAAGGAAACTTTCGTGTGCATCACATGTTGATAGTTCTCCATCTCCTCTTTCTCTGGTATCTCCCTTGAATAATCGCTCGAGTTCACAGACGTCAGTTAGTGGAGATTCATTTGAAGCTCTTGGTGATCGCAGATCTAGCGAATCTGGGGGACTGCCTCTTGATGTACGTACCTTTTATTTTTTTCACTGCCTTCCATGTAGCTGTGCTCCTCATATAGCAGAATAGCTACTAAAATGTGGTGGTTAGTTCACAGATGTTTTGCCATCTCTTTTTATTGTTGCTTATATCAAAATTTCAGTTTAGCACTACCTACTAACACAAAAACATTACATAAGGTCCTTGCTTCAATGGCTGATTCAAATGGGCAGATCTCTGCTGCTGTGATGGAACGTCTAACTGCAGCGGCGGCAGCAGAACCTTATGAATCAGTTTCCTGTGCTTTTGTGTCATATGGGAGCTGTGCTATGGATTTGGCTGATGGTTGGAAATATAGGAGCAGATTGTGGTATGGTGTGGGTCTTCCTCCAAAAACAGCCGTATTCGGTGGTGGTGGCAGTGGCAAGGAAGCTTGGAGGAATGCTTTGGAGAAGGATGCAAATGGAAACTGGATTGAACTTCCTTTGGTAAAGAAGTCGGTGTCCATGCTTCAAGCATTATTATTAGATGAGTCTGGACTTGGTGGTGGTCTTGGGATAGGTGGAGGATCAGGCACAGGTATGGGTGGCATGGCAGCACTTTACCAGTTGTTGGACAGTGACCAACCATTTTTATGTATGCTGCGTATGGTGCTTCTGTCAATGAGGGAGGAAGACAATGGCAAAACCAGTATGCTTATGAGGAATATAAGCATTAAAGATGGCATGGAAGAAGGATTACATGGACAAGCATTCAACACTGGGTCCATGGAAATTTCTTCTCGAATGTCAATGAGACAACCACGGTCAGCTTTGTTGTGGAGGTATCTTAGCTTTTTCTTTCCCAAAGCCATTTTTGAAATATTGGAACTTCTCCTAAAATTAAGACAACTTTGCTGACATACTTTGAAGTTTAAGTCATTTATACAATATCCTCCGAACTTGTTCAGAGTTTGAACTTTGAAAAGATGGAGGGAAAGCGTTTCTTATGGTAGGCTGAACGAATTTGGGATTTGACTGGTATGATGTCTTTCTTAGAACATGGGGAGCATTAGATGCCACTGATTGTTGTAACAACTTAATTCAAGGAAACCAGCTACATGATTGTTTCAGCAGCCTTGGACAAGGACTTTCTTGATAGGACTAAAACATGCATACAGGCTGCTCCCACAAATCCCTCATCATTATGGTCATGTTCTATTTGACAAACCAATTAATTTCAGTCTGCAGTTGTTTCTTCGTGTGTTGTCTTGTGCAATGTCATCATCTCACCTGTTAATGGAGTTTCACAAGCTCCAAATGAAGGTGCACTTGAAAGTACATGTGAATTTGTCTTCTTCTATCTAAGCAAGCAAAACTTTTGTCACTATTTGTTCTTTCTAGGTAGGATTGGGCTTAGCTAATGGCTCATCAAATGCAGTTTTTGTACATCTGCCTAGGCCAACTAGCATAGTTGGCTAGGAAACACCAAGGCACTTAATTGCCTACCAGAATAGGAACTTCTTCTACCTCCATCCCTACAAATTAGAAGCTTTTACTGTATCACATCCTAGAGTTCTCTTATACATGGTTCTGTTTCTCCAAAGTGCTTCCAAATTTCTGCCACTTGTATTCATGATTGATAACCTACCCTACATGGCTGAACAAAGTTAGTCAGTGCACCAGGTATTATTACAGGAAAACACACAGAAATTTTAAATGCTTCCATGCTTATGCTTAGGAGTTTATGTTCATGTAATTCACACCTACAAAAGACTGAAATCTGCAAATTTGGCAGATATCTTGGGCATACAATGGATTGTTGTCTTTCAGGATTGCTTTTACACCGGCTGTGGCTTTTTACACTGAGTGTAGTTATCTGCTTGGTCCATAGCTTAGCATTTTGGCTGTTGCACCTTTGCAGTTTTTATTGATACATGACATACAATGAGTGAACCAATTTGGATTACCCTTTTGCAGTGTGCTTTCACCTGTTTTAAACATGCCAATTTCTGATTCAAAGAGACAGAGAGTGTTGGTTGCTTCTTGTGTTCTTTATTCAGAGGTTAGTTCTGTTTGAAATTGAACAATTTGCATCATTTTTTACCTCCTATATTTTCTTCTGTTTTGTTGTGATATTAAGCCAAAAAAAAAAAAAAAAAATCGCTGCTGCTTCATCAAGTGCCTTACCCGGATGAATGATATTGTTGTCTTTGTTTTTGTCTACCTTAGCTTGACGTGTGCATTGCAGGTATGGCATGCTGTTGGCAGGGACAGAAAACCTCTACGGAAGCAATACCTTGAAGCTATTTTGCCACCATTTGTTGCAATGTTACGGAGGTGGCGGCCACTTCTTGCTGGAATTCATGAACTTGCTACTGCTGATGGTCTAAATCCTCTAGTTGTTGATGATCGTGCTTTAGCTGCTGATGCACTCCCCATAGAGGTTATTGAGCATTATCTATCCTTCACTCTTGTTCTTGACCAAAGTCTCCCCACTCTATCTTGTACCTCTTGCTCCCACTCCATACTGTCACTGCTTTGCTGTAGAATTGACCCTGTGTAATGTTGTTGCATCTATTCTTTGACAATGCTGCTCTAATTCTTGTCAAACTGTACTTGTTGCAAATGCATTGTGGAGGGTTCTTTCATAAAGTTGCATAAAAGTTGACATATAACAAACATCAACTGCTTCACTCTAGTTCATTGGGTTTTTTCTTTGTTTACTGATTCTGCAATCCACCAAAACAATGGACTTATAATAGATGGATGTTAAATTAGTTTAGTTATTTTACCATAATTCAAAATTCTTTTTGGCATATCTAATGCCTTCTGGGGGATTCCATCATAAGAAGTTCATGTCATACCTCATTATTCAGGGAGGGAAAATGTAGTGCTGCCCTGTGCTTCATTTTGCCTAGCACTGCTCCAAAAGTCACTCCTCCAGATACTTGATGAATCATCTGAACAACTGGACAGATTTATTCCAAGTTGCTGTAGAAGTGCATGACTGCCTAGTGGTCTTTTAGCAACTGCTCACTGCATTTCTCTAACCAATGTATGACTGTGCGCACTGTGGCAGATGATACTTATGTGCACCTGCACATGACTACGGTTACTTCTAACTGGAGAAATTGTCTTGAACGGTGACAAACACAAATGCACAACTGTATTAACTGTCAAACTAAAGGTAGTTATATGATGTAGATGTGGTGAAAAATGGGACAAGGATAAAAGTAAAACTTAAAAGGATTTAGTAAAAAGATGTTTGGATACATTGTCTGTTTTAAACATTGTATGGAATAGTGTAATCCTGCACCTAAAAGCTGCGACAAATCATGCAGTAGGTGTCTCTTGTTTCCCTTCTTTTTTCATATCTTCTCTTTGTTAGATTTGCCTTTTTGGCACTATGATTGCAACCTTGCACCGAGTTAGCTGGTTCACTTCTCCATTCCTTGTAATGCCTTTGCTATTTCTCCATCTTTGAGACATTTCAATCCTTTTCCTTCAGGCTGCTCTCTCAATGATCTCTCCAGCTTGGGCAGCTGCTTTTGCTTCTCCACCAGCTGCAATGGCATTGGCAATGATTGCTGCCGGTGCTTCAGGTGGGGAAACCTCAGCTCCTTCAACAAACTCCCAGCTTAGGCGTGACTCATCATTGCTTGAGCGAAAATCGGCTAGGCTACATACATTTTCAAGCTTTCAAAAACCTCTGGAGGTGCCTAACAAGACACAAGCTCTTCCGAAGGACAAGGCTGCTGCAAAAGCTGCTGCCTTGGCTGCTGTGCGTGATCTTGAACGTAATGCTAAAATTGGTTCTGGAAGGGGCCTTAGTGCAGTTGCAATGGCAACATCGGCTCAGCGAAGGAATGCTAGTGATATGGAGCGTGTGAAGAGGTGGAACAATACTGAGGCCATGGGAGTTGCCTGGATAGAATGTTTGCAACCAGTTGACACAAGATCAGTCTATGGGAAAGATTTCAATGCTCTGTCCTATAAATTTATTGCTGTCCTTGTTGCGAGTTTTGCTTCAGCAAGAAACATGAAGCGATCAGAGGTTTGTGATTGCTGGCCTCATTGTCACTAGTTGACTGGGGAAGAAAGGTTTATGATCTATATGTTTTTCTCCCTAGGTTGACAGGCGTGCTCAACTTGATGTTATAGCTCAGCATCGTTCGTTTGGTGGAATTCGTGCATGGCGCAAGCTTATCCATTGTTTGATAGAGATGAAGAGTCTTTTTGGTCCATTTGGAGAACACTTGTGCAGTCCTGAACGTGTATATTTTGAGATGCTTATCATCTTGCCTTGAATCCTTTTGGTGTATATATTGATATCTAGCATCTTGATATATGATACTTTTCTCTTATTGTTATTCTACACATTGTGTTCAGGAAGTTTTTTTTTTTTTTTTTTCTGAATAATTCAGTTAAAACATTTAGGTTTTCTGGAAGCTGGACTTCATGGAAAGTTCTTCAAGGATGAGAAGATGCTTGAGGAGGAATTATAGAGGCTCAGATCATTATGGTGCTGCTGCTAATCATGAGGATCAAGCTGTGATGAAACACAACCAAGGGAATGTGCCGGTTCTGGCAGCAGAAGTAATTTCAATGGAGGGGCTAAATGAAGAAGATGAACACTCGGAAATTGATAATGCAGATGCTAGACACTATGATGTGGAACATAGTGTAGAGAGCAATCCAAGATTGTCCGGAACAGCTGACAAGAATTTGCAGTTTTCCACAGAGTCTACAGATGTGCAACTTGCTGGTGACAAAGACTTGAAAAGTACATCAGCAGTTGCACCAGGATATGTTCCTAGTGAACTGGATGAAAGAATAATTCTTGAGCTTTCTTCATCTATGGTCCGGCCACTAAGGGTTATGCGAGGAACCTTTCAAGTAAGATGTAAAAACTATAGAACATTTTATTCTTGTAATTACCTTTTTTTAATGTGTTGTTTATATTCTTGTACTTACCTTTTTCATTTAAATTTTTTTTTTGTTATTTTATTAAGTGGCATTGACGCACTCTAGTTCTTGCTTTGTGTAAGCTCTGATCCTTTCTTGTTTGCTCAACGTGAAAGTTAGAAACTGATGCTTTTATATCTAAATGAGGGATAGTTGATTTATTCATATTTTTTTTGCTGCTGAGCATGGGAACTATTTGTTTCTGTCAGGTAACTAGCAGGAGAATTAATTTTATAGTTGATACCACTGAGAGCAATGCTGTGGATGGAATGGAACCTTCTGAATCAAGAGAACAGGAAAAGGATCACAGCTGGTTGATATCGTCCCTCCGTCAGATGTATAGCAGAAGGTGAACTTGTTTTGCATTTATTCATTTACTTGGAGTTTGTTTGATTCCTCCTGCTTAAAAATTTGAGATTCTTATATTTGGTGATGAATGATATTTTAGTTTATAGGTTTTATCATATGATAATAGGAAAATGATTTTTGAAATAATAATGATTTTTCATTTTCAATTTGAAGTGTCACAAATTTTGGTTGTCTTTTAACTATGGGTCATTTGGCACAATAGATCCTTTGCAGTCTAATTCTTTCTAGCCCTGGCTTATAAATGCTAATGGCTGATTCTGAAAGACCCTATATATGGAACTTATTGCCTTATCACTGCATAAGGTATTGCAGTGGATGCTATTCTTTATGGTAATTGTAGCTTTGTATTAGAATTTCGCTTTTGTTATCTGTCTGATTTTTCCTTATTTCCTAACCACAGATATCTCCTGAGAAGAAGTGCTCTGGAACTGTTTATGGTTGACAGATCAAATTTCTTCTTTGATTTTGGGGTATTTCATTTCTAAATGGCTACCTTTTGTGTTGCTTTTGGCTCATGCAAATAGAGTTCTGTCAATGAACCTTACCTTCTGATTAAATTGTTGATTCACTTTTATTTGTCCAGGGTACAGAGGGGCGAAGAAATGCATACCGAGCTATTGTTCAATTACGTCCTCCTCATTTAAACAACATTTATTTGGCCACTCAGGTTTCTAAGTTTGTCCCTGGCTTGTGTTCGTGTATGTGTGTTAATATTCTTGCAGAATGCATGTGTGGGGACCTTGAAGCTGGTTAATCATAGGTCTTGCTCTAGCCATTATGTCACAGTTGCATAAATGATTTTCTCTTGTAGAGGCCTGAACAACTTCTAAAGAGAACTCAACTCATGGAGCAGTGGGCAAGGTGGGAGGTATAATTCAAATGAACTTCAGTATATTTCAACTTTTGTTTACCATTCAGTGCTTATTTCCTTTCTTCAATTTCATAATAATAAGAACAATTTGACAATGATGCAGATCAGCAATTTTGAATACCTAATGCAGCTTAATACCCTGGCTGGACGTAGTTATAACGACATTACTCAGGTTGATTTCTAGGGTAACTACCAATTCTTGTGTGTAAGTTATGTGCATATAATCCTAATTTTAAAAAAAACAATTTCATGCAGTATCCAGTCTTCCCATGGATTCTTTCTAATTACAGTTCAAATACTTTGGACCTTGCTGATCCTTCTTCTTATCGGGATCTATCAAAGGTGGCATTTTTTAATTTATCTTCTAGTTGTTGTACATTTTAACCATCACCACTTTAATTATACAATCGTATGGTACCTGCAGCCTGTTGGTGCATTAAATCCTGATCGGTTGCAGAAGTTCCAAGAAAGATATTCTAGCTTTGATGATCCTGTCATCCCCAAATTCCACTATGGTTCCCATTATTCAAGTGCTGGAACAGTAAGTTTTGACTTTTGTTTGATCATTTGCAATTGGTTTTTATGTCTGTATTTGTAGTCCTGCACATTAGTTGATGAAGATCATTAATTTCCTTGTGATTCTTACTCTTGGAACCAAGGATTGGAGAAGTAATGAAGTCATATTGGTCAAATGTTTCTAGATTTTATCTTGGATCATTGTATTGTTCTGGCTAAACTGGTTTCAAATTTTAGATCCAGTTATCATGGCCTACACTTATGGACATTGGATGTAAACGTTTGGGTTATTAAGACACAAAGTTCCAAAAAGTGATTATCTTAGATTATTATGTTTCAGAACTTGAATGACCTCAAGGAGCCAGTTTTGGACTTGTATAAGCTGTTGGATTTGCTCCAAATCAAATGTATTGACCATTATATTTCAGCAAATATTATTCAGTTCATCACTGCCTCAGGGATTTAGGTCCCAGCCAATCCCACCCCATCCCTCCCTAACACCACCCACGGCTCCTCCCAACCCTGCGCCCTCCCTTACCAAGCCCCGTCCGCCAGGTGGCTGCTCTTAAAATAACCAACAAAATGTTGTGCTTTATTGAAATACATTTTTCCTTGGATGTGAGATAACATGTGGTCCTTTTTGGTTCTAAGTTCTGCTCTACTCTGGCACAGTCTAATATGCAGGTACTGTGGTAACCCCTTGTATGGATGCTTTGTTTTTGTGGTAGGTGTTGTATTATCTTGTTAGAGTTGAGCCATTTACAACTCTTTCAATTCAACTGCAAGGTGGGAAATTTGATCATGCAGACCGAATGTTTTCAGATATTCCTGCTACTTGGAATGGAGTTCTTGAGGACATGAGTGATGTCAAGGAATTGGTATGCATCATTTTTGTAACCAATCATAATGGCATGACTTTATCTTTATGCATACAATTGATTATTTCTCATCTTTTTCATCAGTCTGTGCTGATTTTTATTTGTGTGTTGCCTGTTAATCAGCCAATCATGAACATTTTTTATTTCCTTTCTGTCTTAGGTTCCTGAACTGTTTTACCTTCCAGAGATCCTAACCAATGAAAATTCAGTTGACTTTGGTACAACACAGCTAGGAGGGAAGCTCGGTATGTCTTTTCAAATATTTATGTTGTGTAAACAGAAAAATAGTTTAATTGGAGACTGATGAATGTTTCCCATTTTATCAATGTCCCTTGAGTCAGATTCTGTCAAACTTCCTCCTTGGGCTGAAAATTCGGTTGATTTCATTCATAAGCATCGAATGGCTCTTGAGAGTGAGCATGTTTCTGCTCATTTGCATGAATGGATTGATCTCATATTTGGGTAAGTCTTTTGCAAAGTGATTGTGCATTTTTCCCCATTGGCATTTAAATCTTTTGCACCTTTGTTTGTAATTGGGCACTGTCAGAACTGGAATAATCGTCTGGCATGTTAACTCTGTGCTCTTTTGTTTTAACCATTCAATTAATTGGACCATTCAGCTACAAGCAACGTGGCAAAGAAGCTATACAGGCAAAAAATGTTTTCTTCTACATCACCTATGAAGGAACGGTTGATATTGACAAGATATCTGACCCGGTATGTATGGTTTGCTACAATACCTGTTAAATGGGAGTTTTGTTCCATATCTTCCTTTTCTTATATCTACCAACAATAGGTCCAACAACGTGCGACACAAGACCAGATTGCTTACTTTGGTCAAACTCCATCCCAACTTCTGACTGTGCCTCACTTGAAGAAGATGCCATTAACAGATGTTCTTCATCTGCAGGTCTCATCTTGACAGAAAATTTACCTTTTCAACTCAAAACAATTTTGGATGCATGGATTTCCATTTGTGATGTAGTGCTAATAATTGTTTTGGATTGCCTATAATGCTCCTCTGCTATGCTATGCATGCTATGGGCCAATATGTTACATTGGATAAGGTTCGTGTATTGCTTGAGATGCGACAAATTCTTTCAATATGTAAGCATAGAGCTTTCTCAGAACCTTTGGAAGTTCATCCTGCAATTTGTTGTTTTTCTCATAACTCCTAGTGTTTAAATATACCCTAAGAGGAAGGAAGATCCAGGCAATATCCCATGCTAACAATTTCTGTGAAAAATCATCAGTCCTAAGAGGGATATTGTAGTCCTCACTTTCTACTTGCAAGCTGATGGCAGCCTAGTGCTGAAAAATAGCTTGCAATGTGAATTCTTGATCTCCCCCTATTTGAAAATCCAGGATTTAAATTGATGTCCTTTGATTGATTCCTCTTAAATTGAGAGCCTATTTACAAAGCTATCCTGGGGAAAAATGTTTAGGGTTGTGATGTCTTGTGATACCTACTGGTACTTAAAGCAATTGTTGAAGCTATTTCTGCTAAGACACTTTATGATGCAGCTCACTGTTTTCTTGTTCTGCATATGTTTAAGACATTTTTTATAGCATGGTGTCCTGATCTAAAGTCTTCATGCCAGACTATCTTTCGAAATCCTAAAGAAGTCAAGCCATATGCTGTTCCAGCCCAAGAACGGTGCAATCTTCCTGCAGCAGCAATTCACGCATCTTCTGATACTATCACAATTGTTGACATAATTGCACCAGCTGCTCATGTTGCACAGCACAGGTGGCAACCCAACACCCCAGATGGAAAGGGTACTCCTTTTCTCTTCCAACATGGAAAGGCCTCAACCAGTTCTGCTGGCGGAACATTTATGCGCATGTTTAAAGGTTCAGCTGGATCTGGTTCAGATGAGTGGCATTTTCCTCAAGCACTGGCATTTGCTGCATCTGGAATCAGAAGCACTGCTGTGGTCTCCATAACATGTGACAAACAAATAATCACTGGTAACTAACCATTTTGACATATGATGCTTTAAGTTAGATAACAGGATGCTTGGTTTCATCTCCATCATGGACCCCACGTTTCCCTTTTTTGAGGCAGTTTGGGCAATAAAGGTAGCCCTAGTTTGAAATGAAGTGTGTGAGCTTTTTGAGTGAGTAAATGAATTGTGTGTGTTCTTAATTGAATTCTGAGTGATTATTTTCGGCTGGCTGTCTAAGTGGGTAATGGAAAATACCTAACTGCTGTAATTTTGAATCAAAAATGATCATTTCATATCAGAATGCCATTTGCTCAACTCCTATTTTCTTTTCTTATCCTCTAGTATAGCAAGATAGAGCTGTAGTAGGATACTTGTGGGACCATGAGTAATTATATGATTGTTAAAATTGATATTCTCTAATTCTCTAGGTGGTAAACGGAAAGATCTTCTCAATGAGATGAGATCCTGCCTCACGGTTCCTTTGTGTACAAATTGATGTCCTATATGGTTTCTGACAAGCGACAAAATCTTACTTTCTTTTAGTACTGTCTTGGAAATATAACGCTCTTAATTCTGCCATCATATCTAGGTGGACATGTGGATAACAGTACCAAGTTGATATCATCAGATGGAGCAAAAACATTAGAAGTAGCTTTTGGGCACTGTGCTCCAGTCACTTGCCTGGCACTTTCCCCAGATAGCAACTACCTTGTCACAGGATCAAAGGACACGACTGTGTTACTTTGGAAGATAAATAGGGAAGTTGCTTCACACTCAAGTGGCTTGTCAGAGACAGCCGGCACAGGGACACTACCATCAGCCAGTAGTTCTTCACTCAATAACTTGACAGACAAAAGCAGGAGGCATCATATTGAGGGTCCAGTACATGTCCTTCGGGGTCACCACAGGGAAATACTTTGTTGTTGCGTCAGTTCTGATCTTGGGATTGTTGTTTCTTGTTCCCTTTTGTCAGATGTTCTATTGCATTCCATTAGAAGGGGCCGCTTGATCAGAAGACTGGTCGGTGTTGAAGCTCATGCTGTTTGCCTTTCTTCAGAGGGTGTGCTAATGACTTGGAACCAACACCAACATACTCTAAATACCTTTACTCTAAATGGGATGCCAATTGCTAAAGCTCAACTTCCTTTCTCTGGAATTGTAAGATGCATGGAAATTTCTGTAGATGGGCACAGTGCATTGATTGGAATGAACTCATGTTCAGAAAATGATAGAAGTTGTAGTAATAACTGGGATATGAGTTTAAAGAATCCGGGAACTGAAGATTTGGATCCAGAATCAGAGGAAATGGGGAAAAGGAACAGAGTGGATGTTCCTTCCCCTTCAATTTGCTTCCTGGATCTGCACACGTTGAAGGTATAAGAAACTGAGGATTGTTTTCATGGTGAATATGCATGAATTTTAGTGTCCCACGTGTTGGTGATGACCATATTTGTGTGTGCCTATTCCATGTGAGATGTTCTCCGGGATATTGAGTTACTTATCTGGATCTAGAGGAATTTTAGTTCTGGTCTCTGGTGACCTGATCTGGTTAAAATTTGCATGTTAGGACTTTCAACCAACTTATTTCACAAACTTGCATTTGCATGTCTTGGTTGCTCGATATGTATTTCATGTTGCATAATAAATTTCACTGTACCTTATTCTGAAGTGCTCTGTTAAGTAGCTCTTGGCTATTACCTACCTGCCTTAACTATGAACTGGTTTTGGATTTACTAACATGTAGTGCATGATGTCAGGTCTTCCATGTACTGAAGCTTGAAGAAGGCCAGGACATTACAGCCTTGGCTTTAAATAATGATAATACAAATCTATTGGTGTCAACTGCAGACAAACAATTGATAATATTCACAGATCCAGCTGTAAGTTAATTAAATTCCTGTAGCATTAGAGAACTTGTTGGTTCTGTGATAACCTAATGCAACTCCTCTTGATTACATCTTGCAGTTGAGCTTGAAAGTAGTGGATCACATGCTAAAGCTTGGTTGGGAAGGTGATGGGCTCATCCCCCTTATAAAATCTTAACTTTAGGATACTGAGTTTTGATAAGTTGAGGAGCGACGGAAGATACAAAATACAACTCGGATAACATCAGAATGTATAATGGAGGGTATGTCGGTTGCCCTCAGTTCGGATGTCAGGTCAGTCTCTTTACTCGCAGTTTGGAGCTGTCCTTGTGGGTGTAACATATGTATTTGGAGCATTGGGACAAACCTATTGGGCATGTGCCTGGTTTCACAAGGTGGTTCTGCAGTTTTCGAAACTGTCGAGTTGTAGTTTGCTGCTATTGAGATTTGATGAGTTCAGACCCAGAGAGTCGAGGCGTTCTTTTTGGTCCACTATCTTTTTGTTTTTCCCGGGTATAGTAGATAGTAGATAAAGATAGTTGTTCAATCTTTGTGTCTTACATGTAGTCTATTCTTTAATATAAATCCATGTAAACCCCATTTACATGTCTCAAAATTGAAGTTTTCCTTGATTTCTCAATCCGAATCTTTTTACTCAAATAATCTAATTTTACTAAATATAATATATCAAGTGTAAGCACCTATAAAATCACCTGAAATTTAAAATGAAGTGGCATACTTAACATGACAAGTCGGTGTTATATAGAGCCGGTTAGGGACTAAGTGGGTGTCTTGGGAGTATTCTTTCCATTAGTGTCCCACTACACATGTATGAGAGTCGTTGGACCAAGTGATAGGAAATATGAAATGGGTGTCTCGGGGGACTCTCAACGTTATGGTTAAAGGATACGCAAGGATCAGAGTGTGTAAAACGGGAAGGCCATCAAGTTTTTAATGAACATAACGACTCATTTACCTACACACGTATAAAAGTAGACAGTACAAGAATTTGAAAATTCGATAACGTCCTGACATGTTGGGCATAGCTGGTGTGTTCGGTGGTTCCCTCTCCGGTGCCATGCATGGTTTCTTGTTAACTCCCAGTTTGATCAAGGAAACCTCAGAATCCGCTAAAACAAATTCGGTCAAAAGGAAGAAACTCATAATATTGTAGTAGCTCGTGGTTATTCTGGCCAATTGATTTGTCAATATGCTAATTTCTATAACTCGTTCTTTTCATTTCTTGCCTGGTCTATAATAGGTATCTGGTTCCTTGCTTTAGGTTTGGTATCATTTCGACTTAACATCTTAATAATACTAATTCGAGCCGCCATTCCCGGAGTTCTCTGTAAATTGAAGCGTGAGTTTGGTTGTATACTTCATGAGCATATACGCACAGTAGTTTGTATTAAAGGTTATTAAAGATCATACAACGCTTCTTCATTTATCATGCCTTTACTTTCCTTGTTCTTTCTGGAAAAGCAATATCTTACATAGGTATAATACGGAACAGAACGGTTTACCAATTACCATGCTACCTTAATGCCTTGCGAAACCGAATGGGCGACTTCCTATCTGCGGAAGGCACGGACATGAAGGCCTTCATCAATATGAAGATTAATCATTGTCCGATAATGGACAGCTTTATTTTCATCCTCCAGTTTGAAAAGGAAACTGCCTAACAAGACTGACGAGAAGATCTTCATCTGCCTATAAGCAAATTCCTTTCCTAGACAGATTCGTGGCCCTGCCTGTTAACAAGCAGAAACTGCTTCTTAACTTTGTAACAAAATAGAGAAATTACAGAGTGAATTTCAGCTTCTTCATTATGACTAAAACCGCCATAAAAATATCATTTGTGCAGGCTAACCTGGAAGGCTGTGAACTTGAAGGGACTCTCTGGCTGAAAGACACCGTCTTCATCCAGCCATCTCTCTGGTTTATACTCACAGGCATCGTCACCCCATATGAATTTCATCCTGCCCATAGCATAAGGTTGGTAGGCAACCATATCCCCTTTCCTTACACTGTAACCATCAGGCCATGTATCATCAGAAAGACAAATTTTTGCATCCTGTTAACAGGGAAATGAGGGGTAAGAGAATTCCTCCAGCAAGCGATAACACGAATAACCAGGAAGCAATTGTAACATCACCACATATAATATGTAACTGAGCTGCAGGATTTGTAAATTTCGTCATAATTATGAAAACAGTTAGAAATACGTAAGTGCACGAGAGTTGCATCAACTTTCCCCCGTGTTGCAAACGTTCGCGGAGAAATACAAAGGGAGAAAAAGGTAACAATGCAGCAAATAGTACAGTGGAAAAATTCATTACCACAGGCACAGCTGGATAGAGTCTGAGACTTTCGGTTATAGCAGCATGCAAATAGTTCATCTTTTTTAAAGCTTCTTCACTAACACTGGCTGCACATTCTTCAAAAGTTGTAATTCTGTCCATTTTAGTTGCTCCTCTTACTTCAATTGCGACCTGTTCCTGCACAGCTGGGTGTTTGCAGAGCATGTAGATAAACCAAGACAGAGTGGCTGCCGTTGTGTCTTTTCCAGCGATCACAAAGTTAAGAATTATGTCTCGTAAGTATGTTCGGTCAGTGTGAATCACCTGCAGGAACCTTGACAAAATATCATCTTTCTTCGCCTGCATTGTCCACATAACATCAAAATAAATCAAGCCACAAACATAGAATCAGAACCAACAGCAGCAGGGATGTTGACAATCACTAACAGAAGAGTAATCCTCGGAGTTGTGCATTTGCTCAACTTTGTTATCAATTAGCTTATATACGAAATCATCAACCACTTTGACATTTTTCTTCAATGCAGCTTCTGATCCAATGTCCAGAAACCTCTTGATCTTCCAGAAGATGTCAACATACCGCCACAGGGTCAGCGCGCTTGCGTCGTCAAAAGCAGTGCTAAATTTGGTGCCTTCTTCATAGGATCCGCACATACTGTCCAGTTCTATTCCAAAGGCAACTTTGAATATCGAATCCAGAGTTGATTTCATGAATAGATCCTACACAATAGTTAGAATTTGGAGAATTTACATTACATCTGCACGTCCTGACAGATCGTTGTAATTGCTCGTGGAAATTTTGGGTTCATAGAATCACAGACCTGTATATCCATGGACTGATTAGATTCTGCAGCTCTGGACACTATATTAGCAAGCTTAGCCCCATTATTTCTGAAGACCACACTGCTAAAGTCCCTCAAGACCTTTGTGGAGAACTCATAGCTGGAAACCTTTCTTTGTTGTCGCCATTTGTCACCATCAACAGTAAAGATTCCATCACCCAGTAAACAGCTCAAATTGTCGTAATTATGCTTACCCTGCCAAAATTGGAAGCCATTTCTTAAATAATTCTCATTTGAATACAGAGAAGCCAATATTCGTATATAAAATTCATGTTCATGAATCAGACAAAAGGAAGAATTCCATCGAGTAAAATGAACGCGAACAATTTGCACAGGGGAAATAACCTTGCCATAATTTTCGAAGTTGGTTTTGAGTATATACTCAACATTGACAGGGTCGGCCGTGTAGATCTCACTTCTAAAAGGGCCGAGAAGCCTGTAGGTTGTGTACTTGCCAGCAAGATCGGTCATGTAATGATGCAATCTGTTGAAGTTGAGAAGCTGGTTAAAGACCGTGCCACCTATGGGATGGTACCGCTTCTTCCTTTGATGATTCTTGCACACCCTTTTCACAAGGAGTCGAAGTAAGAGCAGCGATAGGACTATCGCCACAGCAGTGAAGCCCACTTGGCTGCAGAGGAAATCGGTGAACTCCATGTCTGACCACAACGTGGATGGTGCTACAATGTCTTTAGCTTAGCCGTTGTTTCTTACCCTTTAAGACCCATGTTACATCTTGAAGGAAATTATTTTGTTGACAAAGAAAGAAATAGATTTCACATATAAAAATGACTTTTATTTGGTGAAAGAGTAGACCAACCATTAAAAAATAAAATTTATATTATATATAAGATATTTTATTTCTATTGTATTATATTATATAAAATTTATGTGTGAACGAGATTTTTAATGTTGATCACATCAGTCGGTCATCTTGTCACATGTGAAGGTTGAATGAAGTGCCGGCACATGGTAGACAAAGAGTTACACGATGCCTTGTCTTGCGTCCTACGCCAGTTTAAGGAACCCAAACAAAAAAATAATTATTTTACAGTATATTTTGCTTGGAAGGAAAATATGGTGGAAATAGAGAAGGAGAAAAAAGGACATATGAAAAATCCATCTGTCCATCCTTTGATACGTGGAGACAAATTTAAGAAATTTAAGTAGATATAAAATTTTTTTATATTTTATATTATATTAATATAAATTAATATAATATATAAATATAATATAAAATTTTTTATATTTTTCTGAATCTATTAAATTTTAATTTACTTAAAATTTTCTTTTAATTTTCTCTTCAAATTGGGTGGAAAGTTGGGAGAAAAGCTTTTTGGAAGGTTGTTCTTTATTATTTTTTTTAAATCTATTTTACCCTTGTGAATTCAAAAAATAAATATCATAAAAAAAATAACAATAACACATGAATAATACTAAACAATGCATCTTTCTATTTCCCCCCCTCTTTTACCATTAATCCCTTAGGATGCACCAATACAGACAAGATTATACAAATAATACAACGCATTAATTTTAAAAATATTAAAATACATATACAATATATATTTATATATTACCAACCTTGAATATTTAAATTTATTATCAAAGAAAATTATTTTAATTTAGATGTATCTCAACTTGTGTATTAAGATTTGTTGTTTAAATTTTAAAATTAAACAATCTACAATGTCACATTTTTTTTGATAATTATCTATGATTAAAGAACAAAAAATGTTAGTTTCTTCAAAATAATAATAATAAACTCTTCTTTATTTTAAAAATTATTAAAAAAGCTCCTTTTAATCTCTAATTTTTGTTTGGAATTTCTTTGAAAAACAAAAATTAAAGCTAATAATAACTATCCAAAGTTGGAAAATATTGAAAATTAGCTCCCATATTAATTACTAGATGTAAAAATTGAGTGTTAGTTTTGAAGAATTAATTCAAGCCTTTCATTATAGCAAAAGTAATACAGAGGAAAGGAATAAAAAGAATTTTTGGAGTTTTAATTTAAAATTAATTGACTTATTTTTTTTATTAAACTAACTCTTCATAATATAAAATAGTATAATTGCAAAAATTTGAATTTTATAATTCAAATTTAAATGTTACTCATACTTACATAAATTAATACATAATTGAATTTGTTAAATTTATATATAATTTAAAAGATTTTAAATTTAAATACAAAATTACAGTTTAAATTATTTATTTAAATTACTTTAAAACTTTAATTTTTAGGTCTTCCTTAATTGTAATAATTGACAATTGATATCTTGGAGGGAAAGGTAGCAATAAAGGACCTGGAATTAAAATAACTAGTAGAGGAGTAGTACTATGGGTTTAAAATGCTTTTAGGATGTCACTCCTCCTTAATGTTGTTACTTTTCATGCCTAATCTTCTCCTTAAATCTTCAAATTTGGTTTTATACAACCCTTTTGTTAGAATATCAACAAATTGGTCCTTAAAGATACAATAGACTAACTTGATTTTTTGATTCTCTTGCACTTCTCCTATAAAGTGAAATTTGATTTTAAAATGCTTGCTTCTACCATGTATTATTAGGTTTTTAAAGATAGCAATGATAGATTGATTGTCACAATAAAGGATTGTAGTTTCCACTTGTTTTAGTTCCAAATCAATCATGATTTTCCTAATTTAAAGTACTTAGTTCATAGTTAAAGTAGTAGCCATGTATTCTACTTCAACTATAAACTGAGCTACTGTTGATTATTTTTTGGAGTTTTAGTAAAAGATGCCTAATCGAAAGGTAAAAGAATATCCAAAGGTACTTTTTATATCCTCTGATGAGCCTACCTAATCATTGTCAATGTAATCCTCTAATTTGAGTTATGGTGTCTTACCAAACATGATCCTAAGTTCAATTGTATTTTGAATGTATTGTAATATCCTTTTTCCTACCCTAAGATAAGTTTAACTCAGACAATGTATAAACCTAAATAACATAGTTATAGGAAATATGATATTTGGTCTTAAGACAAAAAAATATAATAGGTAGCTAATTATACTCTTAAAATTACTAGCATTAATCTTTTAGGTGTCATAATCTTGTTGGAATTTTTTTCTTGGAGTTGAAGGAGTTGAAATTTTTTTGTATCTTTACATTTAAAAGTTTTGAAGCATTTGTCTTGCATACTTGGTCTAGCTTACAAAAATTCTTTATTTAGATTAATGAATTTCTAAAATAAGAAAATAATTCATACTTCTTAAATATATCATGTCAAATTGGTTTTTCATTTCTACTTTGAACTAATTTAAGAGATCATTTTTATTTCTAATAATCATGAGATCATTAATATACATAAAGACATAGAGAGTATGTGCAACCTTCTCTCTAACATAAAGTGTGGCTTTTATTATGTTTTAGTGAAACCAAGTTAGAGTAAATGTTTATACACTATATTGTACCAAGTTTTGGATACTTGTTTGAGCCCTTAAAGAGCCTTTTTAGGGACATAAATATTATATTCTTTTATAAACTTAATGGTTATTTAATGAAAATTTCTTCTTATAGAATATGATTTAGCAAAGTAAATGTGACATCTATTTGATGAACCATCCATTATTTTTTAGCTAGTATAGCTAAAAGAAATCTTATAATGTTTAATCTGGCTACAAGTGCAAAGGTATTTGTATAATCAACTCTTGGTTGCTATAAGAACCCTTTTGTTACCAACTTGGCTTTAAGTTTATGTAAGGTTTCATTTACATTATGTTTAGTCTTATAGATCTATTTGACTTCTATAACCTTTTTGTTCTTTGGTCTTGGCACTAGAATTTAGGTATTGTCCCTTTTAATTGCATAAATCTCATTTTGCATAATAGCTTTCCAACTAGAGAATTTGGATGTCTTTTCATAAATGGTTGGTTCTAGGAAAGTTTAATTGCATCTTTCATATATATTAACAAAAGTCCTAGTGCCTTTGATAAGAAAATCATTAGTATTTTTTTTTCTCTAAGGAGTCATATTCTTAGGTTATTAGATGCTTTAATCCTCAAACTTGGTTTCATCATTATCAATAAATGCCTTTTCCCAATTCTATCTTTTTACTTCATCAAATTTCAAAGTCTCTACTCACTAAGACTTTACCTGTAACTAGATTATATACTTTATATGTATTAGGAGTATTAGTGTACCCAATAAATGTAAAGGTCATGGATATATGATCTAGCTTATCTCTTTTATGTTATGACATATAGATGTAGTATAAATTGTCAAACACTTTTAGATGTGACAGAGATAGTTTAATACAAACCTAGTTTTATATGGTGTACAACCTCTTCAATAGATAAATTAAAATTACAGTTGTGTCAAACCAAAATTATTTTGGTAATCCTTTCTCTATTAATAGATATCTATTGAATGCTTGCTATTTTGCAAAGTTATTTGAATGTCTTAAATGTATATTCTTAGCCATTATTAGACCTAATGACTTTAATTACAAGGTTTAATTTCTTTTTAATTTAGGTTTTATATGTTTTAAAGTTGCTGGTACCTCAATTTTTTGTTTGAGAAAGAAAATCTAGGTAAATCTATTTAGATTATTAATGAAAATGACATAGTATTTGTTTTTATTCATCAACTCAACCCTCATAAGACCATATAAGTCATTATGAATCAATTGTACCTTCTCTTTTGCCTTAAAAGTTACACCTTTTGAGAATGATGACCTAAATTGTTTTCTAAGTTGGCATGTCTTATAGATGCTATTGGAATCTGTAATTTTAGGCATGTCATAAACTAGCCTTTTCCTTTGTATTTTCTAAATACCAACATAATGGTAATAGCTAAGTCTTTTGTGCTAAAACATTGATTTATCAATTGAAGTTACTAGTGCAGCATTATGAACCATTAATGCATCTAAATGAAAAGATTTGCCCTTTATATGGACTTTAGCCAACTAATGACCCTTTACATTAAAAATAACATAATGGTTGTCTTTAAACAATACATAATAGCTTTTTTCTAGCAACTGCTTTACATTAAATAGATTATGACTTATATTAGGCACATAAAACACATTCTATATAACCTTGGTACTTAATTATATATAAATGACCACCTTGCTTTTTCCTGGAGCTTGATTCTTTTAACTTCCTCTCTTGTTTGCTTTGCTATTTTTTCTTCTATTGAGGTTTGTGTTGGTACTTCATTGCAAAAACACCCTTAGTTGCCTTTTTTATTTTAAAAGCCTTCTTTACTCTTATACTTAAAAAGCATTAATAAGCTTAAGCAGCCTAATGGTGGTTAAGTCATTGAAGTCTTCTAGAGAGGCGATTTTTGCCTTAAATCTCTCTAGGACACTCATAAGGACTTTTTGCACAATGTCTTTATCTAGAAAATCTTTCCCTAAAATTTTAATTTAATTAACCACTTTGAGAAGTTTGTCACTACAATATATAATTGTTTCATCTTTTTTCATTCTCATGAGTTCAGACTCCCTTTAAAGATTTAAAAGCTGCATGTTTTTGGTTTTTTCACTCCCAGAAAACTCTTTTTTTAGTCTATCCTATGCTTTCTTAGCTATCTCATAAGTCATTGTCCTGTTGAAGATGGCTTCAAACACAATAAAGTGAATATAAGTCAACACCTTATATTGCTTTGCAACCTACTCACTATGCAACTTTATTTGTGTTAGAGAAGGATTGACAAGAAAAAGAGGTGGTTGTACACCAATTTCAATGACCTCCCACTAATCAAAAGCTCTGAGATATGCACTCATCATCACTATCCACTGAGAATAATTTTCCTTAATGAATTTAAGAGGTGGGATACAAGAAAAACGAATGGAAGCTATTAAATTTACTTATGTTTTTGATTTTTTTATGGAGTTTCTCTTTTGGTCTTTTAATCCTCACACAATTGCTTGTTTGTATATTCCTTTTCTCTTTTTTTTTCCTTAATTGATTATAAATCTCTTAGATGAACCTACTCTAATACTAAAATGTTGGTTTTGAAGAATTAATTCAAACTTTTCATGTTACTTGTAACAAAAGTAATAACAAAGAAAAGGAATAATAAGAGATTTTGGGGTTTTAATTTGGACTTAATTGACTTCTCTTTTATTAGATTAACTCTTTATAATATAAAAAAATCTAAGTACAAATATTTGAAATTTATAATGCAAATTTAAACATTACTTATACCTACATAAGTTAGTATGTAACTTAATTTGCTAGATTTGTACATAAATCAAAAGATTTTAAATTTAAATACAAAATTATAATTTGAGTTATTTACTTAAATTGCATAAGTCTCCTTTTTTAAGTCTTCCTTAATTGTCATAAATAACATTTGACATCTTAGAGGGAAAGATAGCAACAAGAGACTTAGACTAAAGTGACTACTGAAGGAGCAACACTAGGGGTTTAAAATACTTATAAAGCATCAAACCATTATAAAATGACATTCCAAACATTATAAAATAGCATTCCCAACACACAAAACTCTCACAATATGAGCCATTGAGGGAAGAGTCACATTTAAATAGCATTACTCCTATTTTTACATAGAGATTATTTTTGCAATTTGAACCTAAAACTCTTAATTATAATAAAATAGCCTTACCATTACTCCAAAATAAAAGTATTAACATCTAAAAAGAGAAAAATAAGGCAAGAAAATGAAAGAAAAGCAGAGAGATACTTACACAATGTCGTTGTTAAGTAGCTCTCTTGGTATTAATTAGTGAGTTCACTGAGTCATCAATGACTTTGACGTTCTTCTCGAGGGATGCTTGAGAACCAACGTTGAAGTACTTTTCCAGGTTCAAAATGGATTCACTTAAAGAAAGTTTGTCAATTCATTAACATCATCAAAAGCTTTCATGAACGCAGTGCTCTCTTGGCTTGATCCATCCAAACAATTCAATTCCAACCTAAACCCAACTTTGAACGTGAAATCCAATCCGCTTCTCATCAATATATCCTACCAAAATGAACAATCTTAAACCTTATCAAACGCAACGTGAATATGACCATTGTTGTGAGCTGGTACTTGTTTTTCTTTTCTTAAGGCTACTCGAAACAAAGAAAAATAATAATAACAACAACAAAACATTAATTTCAAATTTAATGGGACCGCCTAGATGTCTCTTTTCTTGTTATTTTGTTTTATCGGCTTCTCATCAATTTAGGTAACAAGAGGGAGGAATATATCTATAAAATTTCCTCAAAATATCACACAACTTTTTACTCTCTTAAATTTATATTTTCTTTTTCATAATTTTCTAAAATTGTCACGTAGACCTTTTCAACACCCAACTCTTTTCCAAACTTGTGTCTACTATATTTTTCTTATTTTTATTATATTATAAATTTGTCTTCCCTAAAAACCTTTTTTTTTTTTTATTTTTTGCATCCGTCCCTGCTCAGGCACCAAATGAGTTAGCGGTCCCAACATGGATAGACGTCACATCAGGCATTGAAATTTGTCACTACTCATTTAAGACCACCTGATGGAAGACCTCTCTAATTCTGGAAATGTTCAGGTCTCCGTGAGGTCGAAGGTGTGCAATTTATCTCCCTACATTTACTTCTATCATGTAGTCCAGCCCACTCCTTTCAATTCCACGCCCACCAGCCCAGTCCTTCCTCGTCACGATATTCTCAAACAATTATTCTACTTCTAGGAACATCTCGTGTCAGGCGCTTTTGCAAACCAAGTAATTAAGAGATTGTTGGAAGCCCAATTGCGACTGGTTTTGGTGCAAATCTGTGTAGATACTTTCCGAAGACTGTTTCTTCCATTCTCTCAATGAATTATCTCCATTCATGAAAGAAAAGGTAGAACGGCTTCGCATTACATTAATATAGATTTAGCTCTGTCCACTTTGATACTCTTACATATTTACAAAAGCTAACAACTTACACCTGAAGCTTAAAAGAGATAAGGGTCACAAACTTTTCTTTTTATCACACCAGTAAAGTTTCAGTTTCTCCCATGGAGTTTCCTTCCCATCATCACATTTTCAAACTTATCCGGGGAATTGCTTGCAGATGAAGGCCTCCATCAATTGGAAGTGTGATCATAGTCCTATAAGTAACTTTTCTTGCCTCGTCCCCCAATTTGAAGCGGAAGAAGCGGAGGAGTGCTATTGATACTATCTTCATTTGCCTGTAAACAAAGTCTTTCCCGAGGCAGATTCGAGGGCCAGCCTGCAATATTGATAGCACAAACCAAAACATTTCATCGTAAAAGTGTCATTGACCCATAGATGTGCGAGCGCGCGCGCGTGTGCAACATCCATATAAAGATCAAACAACCCAAGAAACAGTACGAACATGAAATGCTATGAATTTGAAAGGCGATTCAGGACGAAACATTCCATTGTCGAGCCATCTTTCCGGCCGAAATTCTTCAGCATCTTCGCCCCAAAGATAAGGCATCCTACCCATGACGTAGGCCATGTAGTAGACTCCTTCTCCCTTTTTCACTTTAAAGCCATCGGGAAGAATGTCATCCATTTCTGCGCATCTTCCATCCTTTAAGCACACAAAGGAATAAAATATTTGTGTCGTCTGAGGAGCTATAAATGCTCATCTAGACTAAATGATTAACAATGAAGAAATTGGAAAATGGAAACAACAGATAGAAAAGCAGGATAGAAGCATTGGTAGTCTATCTTTTTTTTTTGGGTATATATAGAAGCCAAAGTCTATCGTAATACTTCAGCCAAGGCTCTAACCTGGATCAAACTAGTCCTAAAACTTCATGTCCTTGCCACTGAGCTACAAGTATACATGCTTATGGGCCAGAAAATTTACTTATAATCTGGCTCGCACTACACATATAAATCGAGATTTTATGACATGGTTATGTAATTTCTAGTGCTCTAAAAAGAAATTAGCCTAGATATCCTAGGGGCCAACATAGGCGGATAGTCCATGTGGGTGCTTACTATAGTTGAGCTCGCCAGCAGAGTTTTGAGAGATTATTGGCTCAAATTTCTGTCCTGTAATAGGTGAGAATTGTCACTTGGTTGCGGACTAGAGAGGCACCTCTTTATAAGAAAGATAATATAAACTATTAAACGGAGCGCCAAGTTTCTTGGAATTCTTACAATGGGAACAGCAGGATACAGCCTCAAGGTCTCTGTTAAAGCTGCATGAAGATAATGCATTTGTTCTAGTGTTTTGTCGGTCATCTTTGCCAAGAAGTCCTCAACACTGGCTTCATCATCTTGGCTACCCGTGAGCAGTATCACTTCTTGCACAATCTTCTCTTGTACTAAAGAATTCATGCAGAGCATATAAAAGAACCATGACAAAGTATTTCCAGTGCTATCTTTGCCAGCCATCATGAAATTTAGAATGATGTCGCTCAAGTATTTATCATTCTTTTTGGATCCGTCTCACTCTCCACCAGAAACCTTGATAATATGTCCTCCTTGTCATTCTTGAATTATCGAATAAATTTGGTCAGCATTCATGCCGAAAGTTGGAAAAAAAAATTTTGAAAATTAGCTTCTCTATTAATCACCCGTATAGATTAAGCCATTGTTAAACGGCAATTTCAATATACAAGATTTTCGTAATATTACTATGCAAAAGAGTCAAATTTACACAATATTATTCTTATTTTTATAAAAAGTTTATTTTTCATGATTTAAAATTATAACTCTTAATTACAATAAAAGTCACTTTACCACTGCATCAAGTTACCATTATTAGCATCTAAAAGGAGAAAAGAAAAGAGATACTTACACAATGTCGTTGTTGGGCGAGTAGCTTTCTCTTGGTATTAATTAGTGAGTTCACGAAGTCATCAATAACTTTGACGTCCCTCTTCAGGGTTGCTTCAGAACCAACGTTAAAGTACCTTTTCAGTTTCCATAATGGATCCACATAACGAAAACTTACCAAGTCATTAGCTTCATCTAAAGCATTCATTAACGCTGTGCTCTCTTGGCTTGATCCATCCAAACAATTCAATTCCACCCCAAACCCAACTTTGAATATGGAATCCAATGCGCATCTCAGCAATATATCCTATCAAAATGAACAGTCTTAAACCTCATCAAATGCAGCGTGAATATGGCCATTGTTTTGAAATGATACTTGTTTTTCTTTTCTTATGGCTACATGTGACCAAAGAAAGAAAATAATGACAACAACCCAAAAAAAAACAAAGGGGGAAAATTAGTCACCATTTAGAAATATGTATTCTAAACTGTACCCACTTGAATGTGAAAAACCCGATCAGCAGTCGCAGTTTCTGAGATAAGTCTGACGAGTTTAGCAGCGTTCTTTCTAAACACAGCACAACTGAAGTCTCTGAGAACTCTGGTAGAGAACTCCCAGCTTGCAAGCTTTCTCTGCTGCCTCCACTTTTCTCCATCAACCGCGAATATCCCTTCTCCAAAAAGATCCATCACGATGTCTCGATTATACTTCCCTTTGGAATACTTGTCAAAGTTCGTTTTCAGCACGTGCTCGATGTTTCTTGGATCAGTCGTGTACAAATTGCTGCGGTCGGGAGCAAGGATCCTATGGGTCATATGTTTCCTAGCAATTGGGACCTGGTAGTCATGGAGCTTCTTGTAGTAAAACAGTTGGTCCAACACCGTGCCACATACTGGCGCATACTCGGGGTTATTGATGGATTTCCCTGTGTAGATCTTGAGCAAGAGATACAAGAAAAACATGAGGATAACAAGAAGTGGGGTTGCTATCAGAGTGAAGATGGCCGAGAGGGTATCCATATTTTTCTTATCCGAGTTCGTGAAGATGGAGGCGTGACCTTTATTCTTGAGTGAAACAACTATCCGTGACACAGCCTATGCCAACCACTCGCTCGTCATCAGTTGCGTCATTCAAAGTGATGGAGAAAAAAAAAAAGTCAAACGATCCAATTACGAACTTCGTCCACAGGTCCTCTTCTGAGATGACCCCTCGAAAAATCGAACAGTTTTATTAATAGCTGTCCCGAAAATGACTGATGTGTAATAAAAATTAAAAATTTATAATTGATTAATAAAATTCACTAAAAATTTGATACTTGCTAAAGTCTGATCCCGTTCCTCTTCCATGGAGTTTCTCGGAAGGGAAAATCCCCCAATATTTCAACGGGGGCCCTGCTCTCAGTCACTGGATATTAGATGACATAGATTTTTTATTTTTGATGCTGACATGATAACGTAGAATACCTTTGGGATGACATAATCAAATGTAATTGATTAAAAAAAAAATGCATCATACAGGACGTAGCATCGGATTATTTTTTTAGACCATATCGGTTGAATGAAATTCAGCTGGCTGATGCGGATAGATTATTTATCTAGAAGAGGAAATCACGATTACACGAAAAATAAAAATGTTCTATGATAATGCAAAAAAAAAAAAAAAAAACAATTGACGGGGAACTTCAATCCACATGACAAACATCGCCGTTGTCAATTTCGGTTGATTTGGAAAATCAATTTTTAGAAAAGAGACGATTGCGAAAAGAGACTGCTGCAAACCTCTTTTTAATTGGTGTAAATCTTTCAAGGTTGGAATGAGCAACCCTTCCTTGAGATTTCATTTCATTTACTCGTTAAGAATACTGGTAGTTTTTAATTTTGATAATTAGAACTCTTTTTTTATTTTTCAAATTTATTAATTTTAAAGATAATTTTAATTCTAAAATTTATATAAAATTCAATATTATGAAATTCAATCTTTTTTTAACTTATCGTAATTATTTTCCCTTTTATTTGAAACTTTTTAGAATTTCTAATTTTTGAATTTTTTTAATGAGATTCTTTTTTTTTTTTACTCAAGCAAAATTAAAATAATGTAAATTCTAAAAATTGAGAAAATATAAAAAATAATCATGATGAATCAAAAAAAATAGAGTCTTATAATATTTGAATTCAATAAAAAAATTTTAAATTAAAAATTAGCTTTAAAATTGACAATCCCCAATTAATGGTTGCTAAAATTAGAAATTCCATGGGTCTTAAAATATAAATTAAAACACCGAGGAGTTAAAATGTAAAAAGAGATAAACCATGGGGATATTAAGTGCATTTAACCTATGTTTAGGAAAAAAAATTTACATTTAGCATATATTAGTTTATACCCGAATAACTAATATGGAAATAGCAAAAATAGATCCATATTGTTTATATGTAGAACTAAAATGAAAAAAAAATTTAATAAAAACAAACAATTAAAAGATTAAAGTGTTTCATTTTAGTATATAACATATAATTAGAAGATATGCATATCAAATATATTCTAATGACATACTAAATGAGTTTACTTAATGATACTAAAAATAAATTTTTAAATAAATTATTCACAAATTTATATAAGTTAAATTTATAAATTTAATTTATTTTTTAAATGAGTTTTAAAATTAAAATTAAGGGTCCCTTGGATGAATGAATGAATTCAAGCAACCTCTTATAAAGTCGATTTACGAAACCCTTAACAATTATGTCGTCTCGTCTACAATCCTATAAGAAATGAAAGTGCTTATAACTAATAGAAGGCAAAACCACCAAATTAGGTTTAATTTATTTTGCATGGAAGCATATATAAGAGAGCTAATGACTGTTGGCCAATCCAAATAAATTTAGTATTTAATGATTATGATACTTTAGTTATTATCAATTTTAGTAAAGATATATTACAGTAGAGCCAAAATTCCTACGATATCACTAATCTATATAAAACATATTTTGTAGTTTATAGCTCTAGATTATAAAGTATAGTTCTTGTCATTCTCATAATCTTCATATTAATTTTGCCTATAATTTAGCCGTGTAAAATCACATTAAGAAGAGTCAGAACTATTAAACATTAATCTCAGTAAAAATCTGCTAAAAAAAAAAAAAACTCAATCAACGTTCTAATACATCTAACATTATTTTCCAAATAATGGGTTCTTTCTTCATACTTTTCTCTTTTTTTTTTTTTTTTCTTTAAGATTACTTACTTCGTAGTTCTCTCTCTCTCTCTTTTTTTATAGATTACTTGCTTCTTACTTCTCAACCAGGAGACGTCATTGTTTGAGGTTGCGTGATGGCGCCTACACACAGGTACATTGAAAATAGAATTGAAATAACATGAAGTTAAATATAAAAATTTATTCGGAGAATTGAATAGGAAAGCCAATATGCCAATACCATAACAATGAATTTTGATTAACGATTACGAGGGTTTTCGACTCGCAAGACTCGACTGACCTTTTCCCAAAACGGGGAAAAAGGAATTTTGCAAAGGAGGGCAGAGAAGAAACAGTGCGTTTAGACCCGGAAGGATAGTGGTCATAGGGCTGAAATTCAAAATTAAATAGCTTCAAAATTGCAAAAACAATTGGAGCACCACTAGGTTGTATGAGTTAGAGAGTTACAAGTGAAAATAAAAATTTGTTAATAATTTTGATCGTTTACTTTATGAAAAACAAAAAAAATTAAAAAAAAAAACATATTGATTAGTTAATTTATATTTGTTGCTCTTTAAAGTTGTTTTAAGCCATATAATTTTTTTCAAACAACTTAATTGCCCTCGCCCTCGTTGCCCAGCAAATTCACCTTTGCTGCTCCCTTTCAACGTTCAAATTCCCAATTCATCGCCCAATTGTGGTTGCAGGAAGAAATGAGATATAGAGCTGAGAGACAAGAAAAAGATAATCTGAAGAGGCTGTGGTCCTTGAAAGACTTGGAGATCGGAAAGCCTCTCGGAGAAAAGAGAATTTTTTAATATGAAAACTGTATTACTCAACTATACAAAAATACCAACAAGAGAACTCTATTTACAGGATTGTACACAATTAAATAAATAAAGAATTTACAATAATTACATAATAATATAATAATAAAAGGAATCATCTACTAATAAAAAATATTAAAAATATTATTGTAATATGTTAAAATTATTATAATTACAATAAATATAAAAAAATATTATTTAGAGAAAATTATTATAATCATAATAAATAAAAAATATTGTAATAATATACTCTCAAATTATAATAATATTAAATTACAATAATATTTTTTATATCCCCTCAAACTCAAGTTGCATCTTTAAAAATCAATTTGAGTTTGTAAAGTAACTTGAAAAAGCGACTTGGAGGGTATGCACTCATGAATATGCTAATAGGCTAATTTACTAATAAAATAAACCATAAATATATAGTTCCATTATTAATGTGTTAAAGAATAAAATGACAATTAGTCTTAATATGCATGGTATATTGTGAAAAGTGTCATTGTGAGCAATCTAAATAACACTTTGATTGTCACAATATACTTTAATAGGACCTAAGAATGAAACACCCATATCAAGAAGCAACTAATAAAGCTAAATAAGTTCAACTGTTGTATCAACTAATGTACAACACTTGACCTCAGTGGTAGAGCATGCTATTATTGATTCTTTTTTATTATGCCAATAGATGAGAGAGGTGTCGAGAAAGAAAAAAAAATTAATAATAGATTGTTTATTTGTAAAGTCCTTAGCCTTGTTAGCATCTATAAAGTTTCTAACATAGCCAAAGAAAGGAATGAGCAAAAAAGTGAAGTCATAAAATAAAATTCTCTTAATATATCTTAAAATGCAAAGAATAGTTGTGAAATAAGTATATCTAGGAGCAGTCATAAACTAACTAAATGAACTACATAAGTAATATTGAGATAAATGGCTGTGAAATAAATTAAACTCCCAACTAATTATAGAGAGTGATATTACTGATAAGTGTATTATCAGTTAACATGAGCCAAACATTTATCTCAAAAGATGAGGAAGTTGTCTTGTTATCTATAATATTAGCTCGAAAAAGAATATTTGAGGCATACTTGGCTTAAAAGAGAAAATAACCAATAGTGTTAGATGACACTTCTAAGTTTAAGAAATAACTAAAAGATTCCAAATATTTTATCTCAAATTGTTGACTTGGATAATTTTGAAAAGAATGAATGTTTGAAATATTATCATTTGTAATAATCATATCATCATTATAAACACAAGAGAAAAATGGTACCAAAAAATCTACATGCTCCAAAGACCTAACCTACCCAAGGATCTACACTTCACAACCATAGTTTGAAAAATAAAGTTTTAACCCAAGATCACAAAGTTAACCAATAAATAACAAAGAATATGATAAAGAATAGAAATAAATAAGTGTTAAATATGGAAAAAAAAAATGTCGATATAGACCTAATATAACTAAAAAGTATAATAAATGAATAATTAGTTTAGAGGATACATCCATTTGTTTTAAAAATTATGAATAATCAGAAGTCATATGATTATAACAATCAAAATTAATTAATTAATGAGTATAATGATGGAACCTTTTGGACACAAGACTAATTAATCATAGTTTTAAATGATGATATTTTGATGTAGTGAGCAAGAGGATGTATTAGCCATATCTTTAAACAAAAACAATTATACAAAAATAATTTTAAAAGTGAAAAGAATATATCAAAAAATTGTCAAAATGTTGAATCAAAAAGAAAATTAAAAAAAAAATACTAGGCACAACTAATATGACGTGATGTTAACATGCAATATAAAACAAAAGCAACAATAAAATGATAAGGGAAAATGTGTAAAATATAAAATGCAATTGGAAAAGCTTCTCTTAATGAAAACCAACTAAAAGTAGTTTAAAAGAAGAAAGAAAGAGAAGAAAAAACAATTGTCAACAAAAATAAAAATTAAAAAAAAAACCTCCAAAAAGAAAACCTAAATCAAGGCTCTATTACTATGACAAAAGTGATACAGGAAAAGAGAATGTACATATAAAAACTATATTACTCAACTATATAATGATGGTTACATGAGGATCTTATTTATAGGTTAGTAAACAACAAAATAAAGAAAGAATTTATCATAATTACATAATCATGTAATAATATAAAAATTATATAATAATAAAGAATAACAAAGATATTATTATAATTTAAAAAGATTATTATAATCATGATAGATATACAAGGTATTATTATAATCACAAAAGATTACTATAGTCATAATAAATATAGAAAAATATCATAATAATATATCTTGAAATCATAATTATATCTTTAACATCGACAAATGAAAGTTTAAAAATTGCTAAAAATGATGTTATCTTTTCTTAGATGTCATTATTCCTAATTTTCACAAGTTTCAATCAATTAGGGTTAAAGTTACACAATTATAAAATGTGATGTATAAACTTAATAAAATAATTGCCACACTTTTTAAATTTTTTGTTCATCAAGAGGTCTATTGAGTTATAAGTTACACGGTTAAGGTAACTCTTCATATTTTTATAAAGCTCACACCTCTTCCTAGGATTAAAATCCTGAAGCTTAAGGATAGAAATCTAAGTTCTTAACTATTATGATACACAATAACGAAATGTGATGCATAAACTCATAAAATGATTACCATACCTTTTCTCTTTGTGGTTCATTAGGAGACCTATTGAATCGTGAGTTACATGATTGGAATAGCTCTCCTTATTTCCATAAATTTCACACCTCTTCCCAAGATTATAACTTAAGACCTTAAGGATAAAAGTCTAAATTCTTAACCATTGTGATATCTCCTTAAAGACACAATTGCCATATCTTTATACTTATGTGTTGTGTTTACTGCATTTTTGGCATAAATGCTTTACATTAATAAGTACTCAATTTTGTTATGACACTATAATGCTTTTTTACTTTAACATTTTAAGAGTTTACGTGGTTTAGTCATTGTTAAAATATTCTCTTATATGCTAATTTTATGATAGTTTTTGTGATATAATGATTATTAAGGTTACTCTTCTTTCTATGTTTTTTTTTTATTAGAAAATTGTGACTGAAGTTTAACATTATGTGCATGAATGTTAATAAAATGACTCTTTGCATTTTTATTGTTTATTGGATTAGCTTACTTGATAAGTGTTAAAAAAATAATAAACAAAATTATATAATATTGCAACAAATGTAAATTAACAAAAAGAAAATTGTAAATGAAACATATTAGATATTACCCTTAAGGATAATTTTTGCCTTCTAAATAAATTGTCACACTATAATAGGTTATAATAGTTATTTTTCTAAAAAACAATAAACTTTCCCACTAGTATATACTTTATATAACAAGGTAATAGAAATAGTTCAATGTTTTAATTAACCTAATGGTAGGTTATGGATTGTTATAAGTAGTGTGTTTCACTAAGAAAAATATATATATATTTATAATGATTTTAACTTAATAACTCATAAAATAATATAATATAAAATATAAATTATAATAGTAATAAATTATTAATTTTATTATGATATATAATAATTAATAACAATACAAAATAATTAGTTTCCTATTTAATATGTGAATTAAATCTTTTAAAATATATTAATTTTTAACAATTTTTTACTATTTAAAAGGCTTATTCTATTAGATTAAACAAAAATAAAATAACACATTATCCTTATTTCCCTTAAGGTTATGAAGCAACAACTAGAAATACAAGTTTTAATATTCAAAAATATTGTAAAATAAAAATTTGTATAAATCATAACTTATTTATAAATATCAATAAACTTATCCCCACGTTATATTTTGAAAGATTATGTTGTTTAATGCAATTTAGTGTTATTAGAATTTGCACTCTCCTAGTTTATTTTCATAAGCATTCTAGAGATTTTGCTTGAGACCTCATAAGAGTAGCCTTACCCATTATTATATAATTAAATTTATCAAATGTGCATTTTAATAATACCTTACCCATAAAACCTATAGAATTTATTAAAAGTATAACTTATCCTTAAATATTAGAATTTTTGTACTATTTACATTATAAGAAAAGAATTATAATTTTAATAATGCATACAAAGTCAACTAGTAACTTATTATTACTCATATAAATCTATTTCAGAGCATCTCTTATCATTCATGTTAAATTCCATCACTCTTAACCATTCTCTATAGATATCAATCTTATTCCATTATATGTAATTTGCATTAACTTTCTACTTAGTGATTTAATCATAAATCACCCAAATTCATTTATAACAAAATCAAGTGATCACTTTATTATTTATCAAGTGTCATTGTTCTTATTTAATATGCCTATTCTTTTCAATTATATGATTTTCTCTTGGTATGAATAATAGAGATTTGATTATCACAATATATCAACACTTATAATGTCAATTTCACTTATAATGAAATATCCATAAAAATTTGTTTAGTTAATTTATCTTCACACTAGCTATTTTTAAGGCTATAAATGTAAAATTTAGGGCAAACCAAGTAATAATTATTTTTTTAACAAATTTTCAAACCTTTGCTCCACCTCTAAAGGTAAACATCAATCCAATAATAGATTTTACTTCATATGAACTAATGATTTAGTTAATTAACTTCATTATACTTATTTCATCTACTTTAATTAATAGTATTTTTAGAATAATTTAATATTTCATAATTATGGTTTGAATTGTAACATATTGCAAACATATAAATTATTTACATAGTTAAAGTCATTATATTAGAATCATAGCTCATAGTTTTTAATAAACTCATTTAATGTCATTTAATATGGTGATAAATCACTATGAATGTTCCAACCCAATGTTGCAAAGCACTTAATTTGTTGGTTTAGAACTCACGTGACATAATTCTCTCTTATGATATTTAGCAATTATGAAAAGCACATTTTGTTTCTACATTTTCCTTAGGCTGCATTAGCATAACAACATGGCAAACAATATTTGGAATCAAACCTAGATTTAGGATCCATCTCAACTGCTCTTTAAGTATCCATCTCATCTACTTTCTAAGCATTACTTGGTGCAAAATTGCCAATAGCCAAACAATATCCCACTAGAAATAAAATCTCAAATAATTTCTTATCAAATTCAGTTAGATTATTGTCTTCAAAAGCCCACCTTTAGAAACAAAAATACATAATGACCTTATGTTTCCATTCATATTGGAAACACCTTTTGAGTCATAATAATTCCAAACTTTTATATGACTCCTTAAGCCTAAGTTGATCTTTAGAGATTAGGTCATTTCACATAACCTTAATTATTAAATCGATTAATGTAACTACCTAATCACACAAAAAAATCAATTTTGAGAAGTGCATTTAAAGGAATCAATTTTGCAATATAAATCTACAAGACATTTATATCTTATATTAAGCACCTTAAAATAAGCAAGTAGCTTTATATTAGGCAAAAAATAAAATATTTCCTACAAAATGTATCATTAAAGTTAATCTTAAAATACCCATGATGGGAAAAAAAAATGCTCATAAGAATAAGAGTGTAGTATTTATTTATTTACATCCTTTCAATGAAACAAATGATATCCTAATCCTTCTCATCTATTATTCATTCTTAAGTGAATATAAAAGACCCATAAAAACATTCACATATAATCAAAACCAAGATTCTCCTTTATCTTGAATACCAAATAATCCAATTTAATATGATTATAGTTCTTATTACTATTAAATTTGTCGCTTCTCTTCATAAAAGCCATTTGTTAGATATAAGTAAATAGGTTTTAAATTCATACTAGGGCAATGTTGGGGGAAAATCAACACAAAAAAAATCCACATCAATGTCACCATAAGTCTAATAATTACTAACCCTTTTATGGTTACACTTAACCCTAACCTTCCATGGCTTATGAATTTCAAGGGGGAAATATTTATGTTATCTCTATAACATTGACTTTGATTGGCTTAAAAGAGAACCTTGTTAGACCATATTTGCAAACTGCATACATAATTAGAGAAAATACAATACACTTTATGCCTCTCATCAACTAAGTATGACTAAAATTATCACAAAAATAAATAACCTCACATTACCATATGTTGTATCAAGTGTCATCCACTTGTGTTGCATCAAGTAACAAAAGGCAATAGTTAAGCAACATACATGACCAGGTTTACAATGAACACATGTAGTTTGCTAAATGGTTGATATCATAAGCAAAATAAAGAGATGTTGGACCAAAGTCTCATATGGCTTAATGACATACATAACATCTCTTTATCAATTTTAAATCCTCTTTGGTTGAAGTTAAAAGGACCTATACTGAGTCCAAAATAAAGATATGGTATTTACCTACCTAAAATCTTTGCATATGCATTTGACAAAAATAAGCAACAATGCTTAAGATTATTGGAAAATAATTAACAAAATTATATAATATTACAATAAAAGTAAATGAAAAAAAATATATCATATTTAAAATATACTAAGTATTATCCTTAAAAATAGTTTTTATCTTGTAAAAAAGTTTTACAAAACAATGAGTTATAGCAATTATTTTTTTCAAAAAACAACAAACTTTTTTATTAGTATGCCCTTCATGTAATAAGGTAACAAAAGAAATTGTTTTATTTTTTAATTAACTCAATAATAAGTGAATTATTGAAATTAATTTATTTCACTAAGGAAAAAAATTCAAAAAAAACTATTTATAATAATTTTAGTTTAATAATTTATAAAGTGATATGATATAAAATATAAATTATAATAAAAATAAATAATTAACGGTATTATAATATATAATAACTAATAATAAATATATAATAATTAATTTTTTACGTAACATGTAAATTAATTATTTTAAAATATATTAATTTTTCTTTTTTTAAATATATTAATTTTGAACAATGAGAAACTTATATAAAACTTGGCTTGGGTGCAATGTGATCTCAGGCGTCTGTGCCTGAATTCTTTTGTTCGATGTCACGGGCAAAATGCGAAAGCAGAGTGTCTTTATATTCAACATTTTGGCTGTTCAAATTTTGTTAGGGCCGACTGAAATTTGCTGACTATGGGTGTTCAGTGCAATCAAGGTGCAAGAGAAACACGATGTGTGGAACTCTAGACTATCTAGCACCAGAGATGGTGGAGAATACATCTCATGATTGTGATGTTGACAACTGGACTTTGGGTATACTTTGTTATGAGTTCTTGTATGCTGCTCCTCCATTTGAGGCTGAGAGCCAAACTGATACATTCAGAAGGTATTATAAACTGTTATGTCAAATGCTAGGCATTATTGTAAGTTAAGGTATTCCATGAACCAAGTTGGAAACATGAATTGGATTGCGTGGGGCAGCATCATGAAGCTTGATTTGAATTTCCTTTCCACACCATCTGTTTCTGCAGAAGCCAAAAACCTGATCAGCCACGAAACTTTGTCCAACAATACTTTCCACTTGCGTAAATTTAAGATTAATTATGGGCTACTCAATAACCTTTTGGGATGCATCTTGGAGATTTTCTGCAGCTTCTAGTGAAGGATCCTTCGAAGAGGCTTTCTCTTCACAAGATCACGGAACACCCTTGGATAATCAAGAATGTTGATCCTATGGTCACCTGCGCCAAGTAGCATTGCTAACATCAGTTTGGAGACTGTACGATGTCATATATGGGGAAAGTGAAATCCCTTCGAGTTCCATGATCCCCTGGAAAGAGGTTTTGATTTGTCCACTCGGAAACTTGACCCCAACGCGGCCAACAGCTTAGTTTCCCTGCCTTTTGCTTTATCTAGGTCTGCGGCTGTGGAAATAAAGAAAACATTTTAACTACCTAAGTATGTTGATGCTGCAGCTGTTTTTTAATTTTCCTTGTATTGATTGGATATCCAAATCAACTATTAATTGTTCCATCACGAAAAAATAAAAATAAAAAAAAGTTGAATGCAGATGTGGTTACGAAAATACCTATATTTCTGTTGTGGCTTACATTATGGTACGCTAACTCCAGCATTCAAATTTCTTGATGGGTATTTTGGGGGCGGGGGAGGGCATAAGCTTGGAAACGTTATCAAAATCAACACGATAGGATATAAGGCCTGCTGCTGTCAAGATGGCAGGGAGAGAACTATTCCTGATATGCTGGTTCTTGGAGCGCCGTGTCACAGGTGCTTGTCACCTAAGTTCCAATATAGACGCAACAGAACTTGCTAGTTGTTGAGGAGAAAGATTAGAGGAAGGGAATCCATCTAACAAAATCTTTCGAGAGCTGATGCAGTGCAAATGCCAAATATGTGTCATGGATTATGTGGTTAGAGAGCCATTATTGAGCAACGAAATATATGATGATTGTTTTCTTGTAATTACCGCCGCAGCGCTGCCGCCCGGGGGATGGGGTTTTGGGGTTTGGTCGGCAGGAACCCACTTCGTCATTGGATTTGCATGCAAGCGCAATCTCCTCTCTCTCTTTTTCCGTTAGCAGTTAAGATGTGTCAAGCAAGTTAAATTGCTATACCTATTGAGAATTCACACTAATAAAGACGATGCATACAGCTAGGACACTTAGAACAATTCAGCTATCCAAATGTAGAGACCCGTGGCATAATTATAACTATGTACGATGCCATAAGTACTTACATGAACTGCTATTAATATGTAAAAATTGTCCATTCAAGTAGTTGTTGGGATCTTACACCACCAGAAATATATATGAAAGGGTTTTGTTTGCATTTGCACTCTGGTAGTTTCTTTCTATCAATGGCGAGGTCGATTTTATCTCGAACTAAAGAATGCATGCCACAACAAAAGCACCCATGTTTTTTTTTCATATCGAGAAAGTCGCAAAAGGATATCAGAATCATTAATACAGAGAGCTAGGAAGAAAGGCTCCCAGTTTCACAGTTGGCAGCAATGGCGTCGCTGATGGTTTTATCACTGCTCATGCTGGCAGTATCTGTGTCATCATTGACCATGATTTTCGGGCTTGTTGACATTGAGATTGAGAACTTTTTGTTTGAATTCTTGATATCCAGTCTGTGGTTGGGTGCATTTGGGCGGCCATGGGCATCACTAGAGATATTATGGGTGGAAGCTGGAGAAACAAAAGATTGGGAAGCTTCCACATGCTTCCTTGTACCTCTATGCATGTGTGTCGCACAATACTTCTGTTTGGGAAGAACATCCTTCCAGCATCGCCATTTCTTCCCATCCGTTCTTCTGCACCTCCCTGGTTCAAGTTCTTCGTCAATTCTATGAAAGCATGGAGTCCTGCAGGCTTGAACTGAGGAAAATAGAAACAGGAAAAGGAACCAACTTCAATTCACCAAACACAAGCAATCGGTTTGAAATCAGTGTAACATTCCAAAAGGACTTCTGCAGATGATACGCAATCCAATTGTTCTAAGACAGCAATGTTTTCTTCCACAACAACATCACTGTTGGCTTTCTAACTAACGAGCCACCAAATTAAAAGTTCTCCATTTTAAAAGCAACAATCATACTTTAGTCCCCAGTGCCGGGAGGACCAAAAGCTTTCAATTCCAAAAATACAGGGCAGTGCTTTGAAAGGAAGTAGACCAAAAACCAGGTATTTGGACAAATCATATTTACAAATAACCAACTTTTTATTAAGTGAATGGCCATCCTTTCAGTGATAAGGATGGTGTTGCGTTACTTTTGGAAATCCAGTAAATATTCATAGTGGCTTTTATAATTCATCATGTTATTGCAAATTCAAGTCAGAAAATGATTCTTATTATACCTTGAAGAACGCTCTTTGGGGAAAAGTCCAGACCAGGAGATGTATCACTAGTACCATTTTTATCGTCACTTCTGTTGCTGGTTCTGTGGAGTGTGTTCTTGGACCAAGCAGAATTTGTGTAACCGCCATTCCCATTACCAGTGTCAAGGCTGTTTACGTTGATTTTGCTGGCATTGCTAATGTTTTTAACAATTTCCCTGGAAATTGTGGGTTCCTTGTGGGATTTAAGCTGAGAACTAATGGGATTTAAATTGGAAACTTTGGGAGTTGGTTTTTCTAAATTCTCACTTGCATCCTTGGAAGGTGTTGTGTCAACAGCCGTAGCAGCAGTTTGAGAAGCTTCCACAAGCTTTCTTGAACGCTTACGACCTCTGTGCATGTGCCGCTCACAATACTTCTGATCAGGAACCACCTTTTGACCACATCTCCATTTCTTCCCATCTGTCCTTTTACACCTCCACGGCTCTGGGTCCATCAAACCGAACACCCAAGGACTGCATTGAACCACTGAAAAACAAAAGCAAGAAAGATTGACAGATGGATGGATAGATAGATGGATCAATTTTGCAACTTTTAGTCGAACAGATGGTTCAGTCAATCTCAAACCCACAAGCTAAAAGTTGATCCAAATAGCATAATTTGGGCAGTAAAATGATGAGAAACAGAGAGACATGAACTTACAGCTTGCAAGTTGCCTGAATATGTCGCCACCAGTGGACCCTGAAGAGCTACAACGAGTCTTCCAAATGGGAAGCAGGAGTCCGGGCGGCACGGGGAGGCCCGCCGCGATGTACTTGAATATCAGAGCCTGTAACTGGAGCTCATGCAACTGAGCGGCCGTGAACAGCGGCTTCCGGTGTTTGGCTACGGCGTTTTCACCGCAAATCCCCAGACCAAGCTTCATCGACGACGACGGCTCCGATTCCGATTCTTCCTTCGCCCGACCTTTCTTTTTCCCTTCCATCGTCGGCGTTCCCGCATCCCCACCATTCTCTCGGGGCCCAGCATGTAAAACTTCAAGATTTACAATTTACGATTTACAACACCATTAAATAAAACATGCACGGCAACAAGAATCCAGAAATGAAATCTTCAAAAATTACAAGAACAAGCGAGAAGTAAAAACCCCCAAAAAAAAAACAACATAGTACCAGAGACTGACGCAGCGACACTCTCAAGCGGAAGCTTAGCATCCTTCATTGCCATACAGGGCTCTGTATCTCTCACACTGTTTACGTTACGTTATCGGTTTCAAACTCAAAACCCCATCAGGATTGTTGAAGAAAAGTGAATTGAAAAGAGGGTGATGGCTGGATGGACGACACTGAAACATGTGGATTCGAAAAGCCAATACGGAAGATGACTAGACAAGCGCATGAGGAGCGTGGCAGACTCTGTGTGTGTGTGTGTGCGTGCGTGCGTGCGTTGTTGGAGTGAGATTAAAGCAGGTGTCGGCCGTCTGACAGCTCAGCCTTCTGCGGTTGCAGGCTGACTCTGCCGAGGCCAACCAAAAAAAATATATGTGAAAGTAAGCGTTTCACATGAGCATCAACAGACTGAATTAAAGATTCGAGAAAAGACTTTGAAATTTTAAATTTGGAAAATCATTAAAATATATTTTTTTTTCTAATTATAACACAATTTCATCGTCATCTGACCCCCATTTGAGTAATGCGTGTAACACAGATTGTACGATACTATAAAAATTGTTTTATTAAAAATATTTTTCTTCCAGTTAGATAAAAATAAATGAAATAAAATGAGATAGAGAAGAAGAAAAGAAAAAAAGGGTACAATAAACTGACCTATTTTGGGGTCATTGCCTATAACCCGACTCCAGGCATTAGCCTGCATGTCTGGGTTCCACGGCCCAAGCGAAAAAGAGCAAGAGGACTTCACGAGGGAAGACCCAGTGATTAATAGGTTAAATTAAAGAACTTATATTCGAATCACTCTCTCAAGGAAGATGTGAAATTTAAGTGGGAGGCCCCAAAAATAGATTTTTCTTTTTCTTTTTCTTTTTTTTTTTGAAAAAAAAAAGGAAGTGTGGTTTTTCTTTTTTATTTTTTTGGGGGGAGGGGGGAGGGGGGCAACGGCAACAACTCTCGAAAACAGTCTCGTATGGCTCATGTGATGCGGCACTGTTGCCGACAAATGCCGTTCCAAAAGAGCCAACCGTACATCAACAGATCTCTTTTCTTTCTGTACACAGTTGCATTAAGTCAAGAATTTGAGCAAAAAAGTCTCCATATGTTAATCCCTTTCTCTCTGGCGCATAAAACGGTTGCAGATAACAACTCCTTCGGATATTGAAATTGAGTGGAAAAATTTAATAATCCTAGGCAGCAGCTACGTCCCAGGCTCCAACCTCAAATTGGATAAAGCCTGGTTGATGCCCCACTTCCAGTACCTACATCAAATAGAATCGCGTTACAGTTGAAACATTTTTCTTCCGGAAACTCTTGGCACCGGCGATGCACCAACAAACCACCTTTAGAATAAAAATGACCTGTCGCACGGACAAACAAACAAAAAAAAAAAAAACAAAGAAAAAAAGGACCTGACGCAGGCTTGATTTTATGTGTGATTTTATTCTCTGCTTTATAATCTTTCTCCATTGTTTGGTCCGGGGAATCAACCATCTATAGAATCAAAATTACTTGCAGCTTTGTTGTAGTTCTTCGTGCAATGGAAGTAATTGCCAAGTATTTTCCATGATTTTTTTTTTTAAAAAAACGCGAGGCTTATTAGATGTGGGGTATAGCCATGTCTTCATTAATATTTTTTTGTCCCTTCTTTTTCCTACGAACATAATATTCTCCAAAAAGTTTTTTCTCGAGAAAATGAAGTTTTCTCAACTTTAGTCTTAAGAAATGAATTGAACAACTAATTATAATCCCAGAAATGGCACATATTGTTAGTTCTTAAAACAACCTAATAGGGAAATTAATTGAGTTTAATGAACTTAGTTATTCAACGCACACTCAATTTAAAGTTAAAAAAATAACAAAATAATTAATAATAAATAATTAATTAATTAATTAAAAATAAGAAAAAAAAAATATATATATATATATATAATAATTTAAATTAGTTTGGCTCAATATGAGAGTATACCATCACTTTACAAAGTTTTTTTTTTTTAAATTTAATTTCACTAATTCTTTCTTTTTTTACTAATAAAGATATTTATTTATATTTAATTACCTTGATATTGATCGCAATAAAAATTTTGTCATTTTTTAATAACATATCCTTATTTTTTCACAATTTCAATTTTTATTTCTTAAAACTCTTATATTTTTTTTAATTTTAATCACTTTTTTTTCACTAAATATATACAATAAATAATTCTACAAGATTTTTCAAGGTCTTATACAAAAGAATTTTTCAAATTTTTTTATAAACTAAAGTAAAAAAATTAGTTGTTAAATATTAATTTGTTTACATACAAAGAACCAATTTTCAAAATAAAAATCTTTAACTATAAATTATTAGTCAATTGTAATACCTAGACTGATTGATTGATCCAAAATATGTATAACTTTTTTTAACTAATGTGTTTTTAACTATTTAATTTCATTAGTCAATTATAGGTATGACTAAGACGACCAACTTGAATTTTTTATAATTTTTTTCAATTATGAAACTTTCAACTCTTTAACTATTTTTAGTTAACTGCAATCATACTTAGGTTGACCATTTTGAAGATTTTATAACTTTGTTGCTTTTTATAATTAAAAAGTTTCATTAGTCTTTTGTTGTTATGAACATTATCCAAGTCATTATTTTTTTCAATAAAAGTTCAATTTCATTAACTCTTTCTTTTTTTTTAACAATTAAGATAGCTCTTTACACTTCATTACCTTAACCATAATTACAATAAAACTTTCATGAAATTTTCATAAGAACCAACAATTCTTTAACACTTAGAAATTTACATTCTATTATTTTTCACCAAAATACGCTTATTCTTTCATAATCACAATTATTCTCTCTTAGAACTTTTATTCTTGCTATTTTTATTTTTGATCAGTTTTCTCTTCTCACTAAATTTATACAATGAATTGCTATATAGGGTCTTTCAAGGTCTTACACAAAAAAAGTTTCTCAAACTCTTTTATAAACCAAAACAAAAAATTAACTATTAGACATTAATTTCTTTTCATTAAAAGAATTAATTTTCACAATAAAAACTTTAACTTTGGATCATTAGTTGATTGATTTAAAATCTTTATAATTTTCTCAACTTTTGTATTTTGAATTTTTTAATCTTATTTATTGACTGTAAATATAATCAAGTCAATTGACTTAAAATTTTTATAATTTTTTTATTTGAAAACTTTTAATTTTTTAACAATCTAAGTCAACTATAGTCACAATTAGATTGAGTAATTCAAAATTTTTTTAATTATTTATCTTTATAACTTAAAATTTTATTTAGTTTTTAGATACACGCACGTACTAATTTAGTAGATTGATCTAATTTTTCTTTTTATAATTCTTCTTTTAATCAAGTTGTCCAGTTAATGGTATATTACAATTAGTCTTAATTTTCTACTAACTTTAAATTATCATGATTTTTTTTTCAAATCATTTAAAATATCATTTAATACATTTTTGAAAATAAAAAATTGACAAAAAGTAAAATTTTTGCATAATTATTACTTCAATTCAAAAGTTTTATTAAAAAAAAAGGAATCAAAATTATATTTTTTTAAAATAAAACTCACATATTTATCTATTAAAAAAAGTAAAGATATAATTTAAATAAATTAATATTTATCAAATATAAAAACATATCAAAATATAAAAGAATAACATATACATGATCCAAATAAATTAAACAATCTTGAACACATATGATATTGAATTTTGAAATTAGAAATCAAATATTTTTTTAATGAGTTGACTGAAACAATTAAAAAAATATGAAGATCAATGCTAAATTGAAAATACAAGAAATGCCCATAAAAAATCAATACATTATTATTGGTTCATACATCAGCCCAAATGTGCATGCTGACGGCTGTTATATTTTTTTGTACCCTGAAAGACTTACTTCTTTCTTCCTTCTTTTGCAATTTAGATGCTCTTGACTTCGTCAACTACATGATTTAAATTTATCATTTTTTATCCGATTGCTTTAAAAAACAAATTTATTTTTTAGTTGAACCCAATATTTTCAGCTTTTTCAAAGTACATTGGCTATTATTTATTTTTATTAATTAACTAAAATTTTTTTGCTTATTTTAGTATTAATGAAATAGCATTATCCTTTTGTGCAGCTTTATAGCATTTGTTGTTTTTGGAGTGGCTGCGTGTCTCAGGTGTCCAACTTCCTATCCTTTAGCACCTTAATGAAAAATAAAAAAATAAACCTTTTATTTTTTTCATTTTACCTTTTCTTTGTTATTTTTTCCACAACAGTCTTTTGCTTTCACTTCATCAGGCTTATTCTAGAATGGTAAACCTCTCGTCCTACGGCAGATCTTTCAGGACCCCAAACTCCCAGGAATTGTTGTCAACCATTTCATGCGACAAGTTGTCATTTCTTATTTTCTTTCTTTTTCTTCGCTTTCAAAGATGGACATCTAACATATTCTATTTTGCTTCGTTATATGATTCACACGTATATTTTAAGAATATATAATAAAAAAATAATGATATTTTTTTCCGTACCAATTAGCATTTTTTTTGTTAGATATTCCTTAGAAAAAAAGATATAAACAGCTGCAAAAAATGTCATTATAAAACTTAAAAAAAAAACCCCTTTACCTATATAAAAAAAAACAAATTTGATTTTTAAGAGAAAATCTATAATAAAATTTCAATTATTTTTTATAATAAATTTAATTTTACAATTAGTTCTTATCTCTTAATAGAAAATGAGACTGTCGTACGTGCCTGGTTTAAGGGACTAAGGGAGAGATGCGGGTGCTAAGGGACTAATAACAGTAGTAAGTTAATGTTTTCCATAATTTTCGTTACTTTGTTTATTGGTATTAACAAAATATTTTGCCAATTATGAACACGCCTAGAACGCTTGTTTTCTTCTAAAACAGTCTTTATGGGTAAACCTACTAATGATTCAATTTAGTTTTCATTCTGGTTTTTAATTTTGATTCTGAACTGATTTTCAATATTAGTTATTGATTGTTTCCGATTCCTAACCATTGTCCCTTTCTTCGGGTTTGGTTTCAGATTTATTTTAAGCAAATAATAAACCATTTCTTTTTTTTTTTTTTGAAAAAAGAAAAAAAGTTAAGTTGAACATTATTGATATAAGACAATAAAAAATTATAAATAAAGATACAACAGTAATGGAAAATCATAGATTCATAAAGGATCTGAACTTAAAATGCAATTTACTTACTTTAATTAAGCAATTTACTTATTGTTGCTTAAGTAGAAGTCATATAAATTTTTATTATTTTCACGTTGTCCAAATACCCCATCAATCGCCGAGGCTCTCTCGCTTGAACTTAGAACCTAAAATAATGGGTTGAAGAGAAATGTATAAAGATAATAATTAATATATTTATAAAATATACATTTTATTATTTTTAAAAGAAAAATTAATGGGCCTATAGCCGTTGCAACCATCAGCGTCAGCATCAGTTCGAAAGGCCAAAAAACCCAAAAAAAAAAGGAAAAAAGGCCAGGGCGTTCATGTGAAATGAACTTGAATGGGAAGATGAGCATACGTACCCCAAGAAGATTAGCATAAAAACTTTAAAAAAAATATATATTCCAGCTGTTACCAAGCCATGCCAGCCTCCTCCTCACATGGCCCCGCAGCCACTCGCAAAACCTGAACCTCATCCCAGCCGTTAACTTAACCATAGTTAACCTAAACTCAACCTTGAGTTGCGCCTTTGCCATTATTTCCACCTCCCGCACCTCTCTCCCACTCCCCAGAACTTGCTCCCTTCTCTCCCTCACCGCTGGTCAGCTGTCCTCTCTCACCTCCTGCATCAGCGATACTAACAACATTTAATCAAACATGGGGCCATCACATTGCTTGTTCCTACTATTTGCTGTCTCCGCTCTTGCCATCGCCGCCGTCGAGTCCTCCAACATCACCGACATTCTGGCGGCCTTCCCAGAATACTCCCAGTTCAGCAAATACCTTACCCAGACAAGGCTCGCCGACGAAATCAATAGCCGCCAAACCATAACGGTGCTGGCTCTTAATAATGGGGCCATGTCCGCGCTCACAGCCAAGCACCCACTATCCGTCATCAAAAGCGTCCTCAGCCTTCACATTGTGCTGGACTATTATGACCCGGCAAAGCTCCATCAGATCTCCAAGGGCTCCGTCCTCAGTACCACTCTTTACCAGACTACCGGAAAGGCACCTGGCAATATGGGCATTGTCAACATCACCGATCTCCAAGGCGGAAAAGTCGGGTTCGGCTCGGCTGCCCCTGGCTCCAAGCTCGATTCTTCCTATGTCAAGTCTGTAAAACAGGTCCCTTATAACGTCTCGGTGCTTGAGATCAGCGCGCCGATTATTGCTCCCGGGATCTTAACGGCTCCGGCTCCCTCCGCTTCGGATGTGAACATAACGGCTGTTCTTGAAAAGGCCGGATGCAAAACCTTTGCTAGTCTGCTCCAGTCCAGTGGGGCTTTGAAGACGTACGAGTCGGCGGTTGACAAGGGTCTGACCATTTTCGCACCAAACGACGAGGCGTTTAAGGCTGCCGGAGTACCTGATATGAGCAAGATCACCACCGCGGATAAAATGGCACTCCTCCTGTACCACGGCGCCCCTGGGTACAAACCCATTGGGGCCTTGAAAACTAAAAAAGATCCAATCTCCACATTGGCGAGCAACGGTGCCGGAAAGTTCGATCTGAAGGCAACCACTGCTGGTGATGAGGTTACTCTACACACCGGAGTCGGCACGTCCAGAGTTGCCGACACGGTTCTCGACGCTACGCCGCTCGTCATTTTCTCCGTTGATAACTTGCTGCTACCTGAAGAGCTGTTCGGGAAGTCCCCATCTCCGGCGCCGGCGAGCGCGCCGTCTCCAACTCCAGCTTCCAGCCCAAGTCCAGCCAGTGTCGAGGCGCCATCGCCGTTGGCCGCTTCACCACCTGCCCCACCGACGGAGACGCCGGTAGAATCCCCCGCAGATTCTCCGGTTGGCTCGGAGAACAGCACTGCGGACAAAAACGCAGCTGTCCACGTGGGCGCTCCCGCTCTATTCGCATCATTGGTCGTCGCCCTCTCTGCCAAAGCAATTTGTTCGATTCTCATGGCATGAATCGTAATTATTTAGATCTTTTGTATGGAACACTCGGTCTTTTCCTTTTCGTTTTCTCTTCTTTTTCTTGGTCGTTGTGTTTGCTGTTATTGATTAGAGATTTGTTCTTTTTTCTTTTTTTTTTTAAATTCTATTCTTTTCGAATTCAATTTATGGTCGAGAGTGCGAGATGTGCTGACGGGAGACAACCGCCGGTGTTTTGAGGGTGTCTTCGGCCTCGTTGGAAGGTTTGATGTTTTTGTTTCTGTTTCGACAACTTTGTGTTTTTTCATTTGTTCTTTCTCTCGGTGGTTTTGGCCTTGTCGAGGAGGCGTTGTTATCTGATGATTTTTCCATTCTGGGGGGCGTTACCATCTTTAATCGCTTAGCCCTGTCGGTTGTTTGTCGTGTGAGTGTGAGCCAGAGCGAGAGACTGCGGGTCCCAGTCTCTTTGAAATGGCGTGTGGGCCGGGGGGAGGGGGAGAGAATTATCTCAGTAAAACTAAAATCATGATCGTGTGTGTGTGTGTGTGTGTGTGTGTGTGTGTGTGTGCGTTTTGCATTACTGCGCACGCGTGCTCTGTCTTCGTTGGACGACAAAAGCACGCGCGCGCTTACTCAGTGTCGCCACTCCGGGACCAAGACAGCTGGCCGGCACTCCCGCAGTGCTGCTGCTGCTGCTGCCGTCACAACGGAGATGGCGTCTGCTCGTCCGGCTAGTCTTCAGATGTGTTTCATCTTTTAGACATTTTCTCCTTCTTATGGTCGTCAGGTTGTTCTCTTTGTTTATTGCAAAATAATGACATTAATTGAAACAAACAAAAAAAAGGAACAAAGAATATTAGGATAAAAATATTAACTTATCCAACATTAAATAAATTTTAAATTAAAGTCTTGAAAAAAAATAAAAAAGAAATGTTACATTATTTGAATTGTTTATAAAAAGAAAATAAAACAATAGGCCAAAAATAACGAAAGATATATACTATATCTTGTTGTCTCTTATTCAGCGTTGCGAAGTAAAAGTATGTCCATAGGGATAACTGTGGTAAACAAGTGAAATATTGTTTATATGAAGATTTCTCTTAAATTTACAAATTAAAAATATTAAAATATATTCTAATTATAAAAATTTAATTACTTCACAATTATAAGATTTTCAACCAAAAAAAATAAAAAACTCAAAATATTTTTTTAAAAAGATAAAAAGAAAACAAATTCTTTTTTTTTAACTACTCTCAAATTTATTTAAAAAATGCTTCAAATTTCTTTTATTTCTCAAAAAAGTAACTGTTTTTTTTCAAATATAAATTAACTATAAAACTAAACTCAATTTCAACTTAATTTAATACTTTTAATTAGATATCTAACATCTATGTGTGTGAGTTTAAATTTATTATATATTTATATTGTTGAAACTTAAAAAAAAAAAAGAAAAAGGCCTTATTTATTTTATATATGCCACGCTAAGATTTTTCCTTAATTGATATAAATTTCTTTCATTTCTTAAAAAAGTAATTTTCTTATTCATTTTTTAAAAAATATTTAAAGAAAAAAAATATTTTCTTAAAATTAAATTAATTTAAATAACTATTTTTTTAAAAATATAAATTAACTATAAAACCAAACTTAATTTCAACTTAATTTAATACTTTTAATTAGATATCCAACATCTATGTTTATGAATTTAAATTTATTGTATATTTATATTGTTGAAATGTAAAAAAAAAAAGAAAAAAAAAGGCCTTAGTTATTTTATATATGCCACGTTGAGACTTTTCCTTAATTGATAAATTAAAATAAACATGTAACAACTTCTTTTTAATTCATAAATTGAGAAAAATAAAAGAAAAAAAGAAAAATTACTCTCAAAATTCTTTTTTCTTTTTGTTTTCTTAAAAACAAGAAAACAAATATTTCAAATTCCTTTATTTATTTCTTCAAAAGTGAAAAAAAAAAAGGAAAAGAAGTTGCTTTAGAAATCTTCTTTTTATTTTCTTAAAAAAATAAATACTCTCAAATAATTACTCTTATCTTTTTTTGTTTTCTTTGAAAAAAAAACACTAATAATTTAATTCATTTTTGTTTGAATTTAAATTCCTTTATTTATTTTCTTAAATAAAAAAAATGACTCTTAAATAACAACTTTTAAAATTTTTTTAATATTTTGGTAAAAAAAAATTATTAACAATTTAAATTATTTTTGTCAAAATTTGTATAAATATTAATGGATAGCCAACATCATACTAAATCTAATACAAAATTCATAGTTACAAATTCATCTATCTATAAGCCTAAAATGAGATGATGATAAGTATTTAAATTCCTTGATTGGTAATTTTAATTATAAATTTAATTTAGGTCGATATGCTTTTCTCTTTTTTTTTTTAGGTGAACTATTTTAGGTTTACATGCTTTAAAATATAAAATTTTGTATTTTATATTCTTTTACTCTATGTTTTTCTTTTTAAATAACATTTTACATTATTGAATTTTGATGAAAGGAGGTTTTATATATTTATAGTTTCTTTTTCATTTATTCTTAATTTATTTTATGGTTAATAAAATGATAATTGTGATTGTCATTTTAATTATTACTTAATTTACAAAATATCTATTAAACAGTGCGTAGCATGGAAATAAAATATAACGGAAACTCCAATAAAAAACTTTAGCAAAGAGGGTGTTACATATATATATATTGTTAAAATTGAAAAAAAAATCATCTTATTTATACGAGAAAGGATTACTTAGGATGTAACAAATTATATTCATTCTTATAATATTTGTTAAAGATGCAAATTTGATTTATTAGTATTTATAAGTCTCCTTCAACCTTTGCTTGTGCTAGAAAGGGTTCCAAAGGGTTTTGCATGGACTTTCTTACTAGATTACCTAAATATGGTTTTACAGAAGTCAGATTAATAATGGTGGATAGATTGTTTAGGTATGCTCATTCATTGTCTTATCACTACACTATTAATTCAATAACTCAAGCACTCTTATATGAAGTGTTTAAGTTACATTACTTACTTAAAGTTATTATTAGTGGTCATGACCTTATTGTTCTTAATACTTTCTAGCAAAAGTTATTTAAGTTTCAGAGAGTTAAATTACACTTGTTTTTAGCATATCATCCATAGACTAATTCCTAGTATAAGGTTCTTAATTATTACCTATAAACTTATTTGCATTATGCTACTTTAATGGCTCCCTATAAGTAATGTCATTGGTTACCTTTAGTTGAATGGTGATATAACACCCATTACCATTTAGTTACATATTTGACACCTTTTTAAACTCTTAACGGATACCCTTCCTCCAATATATGTTCCATACATTTTAAGAGATGCGACCATTGTTTCATTGGATCAACAACTAAGAACTTGTAAAACTATTTTACAAATGTTTATATTTCATCTTCATCATGTTCAAAAGCTTATGTGTCAACTCATTAATAAGCATCTTACTAATAGAACATTTGAAGTTAGGATTAGAAGGACAATAATTATGTTCAAAGAGTTCATAATAACTAACATAAAAATGTTGTAATTTCGTGTGTTATGGAGTAGCTGTAATTATATAGTAATGTGAATAAAAGATAAATAAAATATATATTATTATAAAAAAAATATTATGAAATTTAATAATATTTTTACTGTACACACTACACTAAATATTTAATAATAACTTAATTTTAAGATTTTTTTTATTTTTTTAAATAAATTTCAGTTATATCAATAAATTAATTAATTCTTTCAATACAACTTTTTTTTTTTTTCATTTTGAGAAGATTGAAAATATAAATTATTTAATATCATGTGGGAGCTCTCGTATGAAATTCAAGAAAATTGATTAAGTTGTTTAATCAAATTTTGTCAGATTGTCATGTGCAAGTAGGATTCCCACCAGGTAGCACAAATGATGAAACATTGTTGTAAGACACTCTCTTCTAGGTTTTAGTATTTTTGGGTTTTTGTCGCATTCTTTTGTTTTTCCCATCATTCTCTTTTCACCCGGAGCAAACGAAACAAGGCGTTAACTAGAGACTAGAAATTATAATCCATGTGAGAATCAGGAAACGTCGTCGTTGACGAGACCTTTTCTTCGTTCCAGCCGTCTTCGTAAGGAGCGAGTAGGACCAACATCAAATATTATCTGCTATTGCTAAGTCGAGCATGGCGACCGCCGCCGCAACAGCAGTCGCAGCTTCGATTCCGCGAGAGAAGCGGCATGGCTCTATCTTCGACGTCCCAGCAAACTTTTTCGATTCATGTCGATTGCTGTCTCCCTCGGCTACCTCCATATCCGAAATCTTGGAGGAATCCGACAGTCCTGCAGTCGCAGAAACCCTAGACGAAGCGGACGGTAAAGAAGCGAAGTCTTCCAAAGAGGCCGTCGTGGCACAGAGATGGACCTGTAACAACTGCAAGGCCGAATTCGATTCTCTTCAAGACCAGCGGTCGCATTTCAAGTCCGATATTCATCGAATGAATGTAATTGATTGAATAATTCCAGTCATTAGTAAATTTTTTTTTTCTTCGAGTTATTTCAAATGGTTATAGGTGATTACAGGTTAAGCTACGTCTTGCTGGAAAGGATGTTGTGAAAGAAGAAGATTTTGAGGAGTTGACTTCTGATTTCTTCGAAGAGTTTGATATATCAAGCGTATCGGGATCAGAAGACGAAGCTGCTGATAAAGGACACTTTCCTTCAAACGATGCACAAAAGAGAACAATTGAAAATGTTAAGCGGAAGTTGTTTATTCGTCTTCAGACAGGGGAGAGAGTTTCACTTTGGAAGTGTTTGATTTTGAATGAGGCTGAAAGTGTTGTTTGTGAGAATGACAAGGCAGTATGCATCGACAATGGTGGTTTTGAACGGTGCCTAAGAGAGAACGAGGTGATTGACAGGCTGAGATTTTTGATCTGTGAGCCCAGGGACCGTACGCATTTGAGGGTTGTGTTGCTTGCCAGTGGCGGGCACTTTGCTGGCTGCATCTTTGATGGCGGCTCCGTTGTGGTTCATAAAACATTTCACAGGTCAGTATACTTTTCTTCCTACCAAGCCATGGGAATAAGCAATTTTTACAAGATAATCTTGTGCATTGTGCAACTTTTGCTTATCACCTCATTGTTAAAATTCGCTCCATCAGAAAGAAAAAAAAAAAAAAAAGAAGTGGTGAAATTCCACGCTGAGCAAAATTATGAACTTTTCTTGCCAGCCCGTATTGGTGCTGCTGACATGGGCATTGAAAACATATAACATCTTGGGTTCTGAAAGTTCGAACTTGGTTCTTGTGACATAGGTACACTGTAAGGGCTAAAGCTGGCAGAAAACAGTCATCAAAAGATGCAAGTGGCAGAGCTGCGCACTCTGCTGGGGCTTCACTTCGTCGGTACAATGAACTTTCTTTAAAGAAGGTACCCAATATACATCGCTAGCTGGCTATTTTAGAGTCTATTAGAATTCCACGTTTCCACTTCTTACACCATTGTGTTGTGTTTGTGACTCAAATATTAAAAGAATTTTGTGGCTTTATAAGAGAGAACTATGTGAAAGATTAAAGTGTGAAAATAAAGGAAAAATTCCTGTTCTATATTCAACCTCAAATTGAGAAATTTTAACAAAATTATTGTGATGAATTTGTATTATAATTCACCTAATCTGCCCAACTGTTGATATATACAGAATTAGCTTTCTCAATGTTAAAGAGGTGCACTAGCTCAATCTTTTATGATCTATTTTTGTCTTGTCATTCTTGTAAGGTTTACTGATTATTCACTCACATATGTTATAGGACATTCAAGAACTACTTTATTCTTGGAAGCCTTATTTTGATGCTGCCTCTTGCATTTTTATTTATGCTCCTTCAAGCAATCGTCAACTGCTTCTGGACGGCGATAGAGCATACTTTAGCCATCAGCATGTAGTTCGAAATGTGCCATTGAATGTGCGGAGGCCTACTTTCAAAGAAGCCCAACGTATATATAACCAGTTGACTCAATTTGTTTATGAAGTGGAGGAGAAGGAAATCCCACTAGACATCAAAGATGACTTGGTGGCAACTTCAAGCAATTGTGTTAATTGCAGTCCATACTCCAGCAAAGAGTCCTCAAAAGGCAGTTTTAATTGCAGGGAAACTACTGAATCTTCTTTAGGTGACAAAAAATCTGATGAAGTGTGTGTGTCCAGTAATAGTGAAAGCGAAGTTGTTGGCTTGACTACCCCTTTGCATGATGCTGCGCAATCTGGTGATGCTCATAAAGTGTTGGAGCTCCTTGATCATGGTTTGGACCCTTGTATCAAAGATAAAAGTGGGCGGACTCCCTATATGCTGGCAAATGAAAAGGATGTCAGAAACGCTTTCAGACGATTTATGGCACAAAACCTTGATAGGTGGGACTGGCATGCTGCTAAAGTGCCTAGTGCTTTAACGAAGGAAATGGAGGAATCCCAAGCTGCTAAGCAGGTAATTATGTTGTTTCTTTGTTTTGATTGGTCTTGTTCTGTGGGCTTTGTTACTTGTCTGTGCATTTCCCTTTTTTTTTCCCCTTTTCATCCAGTCTCTGTCTCTCTGTGGTCCATTGTAATTAATTTTGTTAAATATCATCTTTTTCATGGAGCTCCTCTTGTTAAGATCAGGGGTTCCAGTTTTGGACTAAAAATTGTTGTTTTCTGGTATTTACTGTATGAGCATTTTTCTCTTCAAATGCATAGGATCAGAGTTGTGAAATATTGGGTTGTTTTGGTAGAGCAGTTAGTCTTCCTGGAAGCATTTCTTTCCATGGTGTTCATGGTTGCCTTGCTTGAGGATTGAGTTTGATATATTTAAATTGAACTGGCTGATTGATTATTTATCATTTTGGTTGTGAAGGCAGAAAAAGATGCTAAGAGGAAAGCAAGAGCAAAAGAATTGAAGAAATTACGTAAAGCAAGAGAAAAGAGTGCCCAGGTATGTCTGTATTTATCATTCAACTCTACATTCTCTAAGTCCCTGGAATGCAGTGTGTTCTGGCTGTAGGCTTAAGGGGGTCCTGATAACTATTGCTTGAGCACTTGTACAAAGTAGCTTTTCACCTGTTTTTGTTGTTGTTGTTAAACTTTTTTGTCAGTTTTACCATCAATCCAGGGGTCATTTTTTAGCTGTTTTCTTCATCTAAATGCTTGAAGTAATGCAACCTGATGTCATAATGCAATATCCATATATATATTTATATCATTTGAGCATCACCTGCATCTAACAACTCTAAATGTTTTGATCACATGATCAGTGTATTCTTTCATATCATTTTGGTAAATGCTGGATCTTATATACGTGACTATGATAAATTAATTTTATGCACTTATATTGTTCTGAATTTTGATTAATTATGTGACTTGAATGCAGGCTCAGACAGCCTCATCTCAAAATTCTACAGCGGCTGTAGAGAATCGAGCCACACCCACTGTATTAACCAAGGGGCAGGCTAGTGGAGTACCTCAAACATCTAAAGAGGTAGGGATCTGTTTTGTGCTTTTGTTTTATGGCTTGTGAGTTCTAAGGAAAATTTTGAGCTTAAATTGGACATGGTTGAAAAATTCTAATGATTGATAACAATGAATGTCCTCTGGAACATTATTTTGGATATAGAACCAGCCTACAGAACTGAACTGTGTTCTTCTTCATGCACAGTTTTGCTGCAAAGTATAGCTTTCCTACAGAACTGGACTCTATGTATTCTTGTTCTTTAACTAAACACTTATGCTGCCCTTTGCCCTGCCCTTGGATTCTATCTTTTGATACATGTTCTATGACAAATTGCATTTTATCCGCAGTTTTGATGGTTTTAATTCTTTTATTGTGTGTAACTTATATTATCCAATGCCATAAGAGTCTGTTGGTTGTTCACTTTTTCTTTCCTTCTATCCATCTTTGTACTAATCCAGGAAGAGCTAAGGAGGGCACAGGCTGCTGAGAGGGAGAAGAGAGCAGCTGCTGCCGAGAGGAGGATGGCTGCAGCTGCGGCTCTAAATACCCAAGGCAGTGGCACATCCACCGTGTTGGCCGCACAACCCAACAGTGGGTTAGCAACCGGTTTAACCTGCTCGTTGTGTAATGCATCATTGGCAGATAAAGTTCCGTTTCATAGATACAACTATAAATACTGCAGTACGTCGTGCATGCACGTACACAAGGAGATTCTAGAGGATGGATAACGCACTTCGGATTTATAAATTAATTTATAATTTTCTTTTGGGTTCTTAGATGTCTTTTTTTTTTCCTTCTTTTTTCACCTGTATACCAAATGTTTATGCATTCTTTTAAAGGGTTCTTCGCATATTTCTTATGTCCCTTAATTGCTTATTTTTCCACGTGTCGTGGTCAATCTTTATAGCTTTAATATTATCTCAACATTGCACTCAAGGCTTGGCTAATTTTTTGTTTCAAGAATGAAAAATATGGCAAAAAACATTTTCTCTAATTCGAAAATGGGGTTTTTTTTTTCTCTCCTTTTGAGCAATTGGATTACGAAAAGTCAACCTACAATATTTGGTAGAGTTTCAACGGGCAACACAAACACTAGTCAAAATATGAGAATAAAAAATGATTAAGATAGGAATCATTATAAGTAAAAAATAATCAAGATAGGAATAATTATAAATAAAATATATTTTTTTTATAATTGTTTCTTGTTCTTGTGTTTCTAATCTGTGTGTGAAAGACATTGTCCTATTTTATGATCTATTAGCGTCTTTAATACATAAGCTTGGGTTAACAACCAAATAGCTCAGCCCGAAGAGTATTGTGCTGAACTTTGTTTTGGTTAGGTTGAGTTGTCTTCTGTTGCAGAGAAAAATAAGAGAGCTAAAGGACATGTGAAAGTTTTGAGGTAAATCTGATGTTGACAGTTGAAGCTGCTACGGAAAAATATTAGGAGATTGAGAATTAGATTTTTACTGAAAAATTTAGAAGGAACATTTTTTTTTTTTTGGTTTTCTTTTTATCTTTGAAATGTAACAACCGACAGTCTCTAGGATTCAAGTTGTAAGTGAACCTTGATTAATATATAAGTAGGTGGTGGTGAGCATAGTAATAAGTGTGAATTGTAGTAGGGCTCCCAACTGATCAATACACCTTCAATTCCTCTCTTTGTGCAAACTCAGAGATGTCTCTCTCCTCTTGAATTATGTCTTTTTTATTATTCTGATTAACTTCAAAGTTGATTCTCTAACCCATTCGGTTCTTGCATGACTATCCCTTGTTATTTAGAAATTCGCATCAGTAGTTTCAAAGCTACCGATCCTACCATTGTGAGCTCTTCCCATGGCCGACCACAACAAGGCTACCGAGCATGGAAAGAAACACAATGACTATGTTCGTTCTACAATGCAGGAACTGATCAAAAGTATGACGCGACTTTAGAAAAGCTTCACTCACAGGTCACTAGTATCAATATAAAATAAAGTCAAATGATGTCTTAGACTTAGGCGATGTCCTTGTCAGTGTCCAAAATCGCTACGTCCTCTCCGCTTGATGGTTTGATCATTCTTATTATACTAAAAGAGGTTTTAGAGTGGAGTTCTCTCGTCCCTTTAGTAACGATCTTCAAAAATAGATGTACCAATGTGAATCAACTTGACGGTACAATGGAGGATCGCCATTAACCACCTTGATGTGGTACTGGAATCAACTCAAACTTTAACCATTTATGGTGACCAGGACTTAGGTCGAGTTCATCCAACTTATTTATGCTCGTTTTGGAGTCAAATCCTTTGATGATCCCATATCAGAGTTACTGAGTCTCAAGCAGGACCAATCGATGGCTGAGTTCTAGAATCAATTCAACATTCTGTTAAGTAAAGTCAACCTATCAAAAGAATTCGCCATCAGTATATTTTTGAGTGGCCTTAAATAGGAGATCCAACTTCATGTTCGTATGTTCAGGCTAAAACGGCTGCAAGATGCCTTCGTGCTTGCCAAATTACAAGAGGCGACCACTGCAGCTTTAAAGCAGAAAAACCAAGTTCACTCCTAGGCTTCCTCCACTCCTTCCTATCCCTCTTAAGACTACAGGCACTCCACTTATTAAGGTTATTGGTTCCTATTCTACCAATAATACCCTTAATATTGCTTCTAGAGATATGAGGAAGGAGTTACGGCTCCTAAGAAACTCGAAAATGAGAAACAGTGTAGAATTTGATGAAAAAACACTCAAAGGGCCTCTATTTCTCGTGTGACAAAAAATATGAACGGGGCCACAAATGTCACCAGAAGAACCTTTTCTTGATTGAAATAGATGAAGATACTAATGGTAATAAGGCCAAGATTGGAGAATCTCAAGAGGAAGAAAGGGGTGATGAGGAATCAGTGTATATTTATATTTGTATGCATGCAAAGCTAAATCTTGTAGAACCATAAGAGTTATGACATATATAGGCTCCAAAGCTCTACACACAGTCATCGACTTTGGAAGTACCAATAATTTTTTAAGTTCAGAAATAGCCAAAAGAGTGGGTTACTTGGTAGAACCAGCTGTTGGCCTACGTGTGAAGGTAGCCGATAGAAGTTGTGTAGACTGCACTAGAGTCTACAAGGGATTCCGATGAGTGTTGCAGGGGAGCTCATTTACTTGATGTGTACATCCTTCCCTTGGGAAGTTGTGACTTGGTTCTCGGTGTTCAATGGCTAGAAATGTTGAGAGAAATCTATTGGAATTTCAAGCGACTAAACATGAAATTCTTGGCTCCAGGAAGGAAACATGTCTTGCGTGTAGCTGAGGCGTTAGTTGTTAAGCGAATAAGTGACAAAGTGACGAGGGCCTGTCAGGCATGGGTGGTCCAAAACCAGGATCTAACGAGCTTTGTTTAAAGGCCCTTCTAAAAGAATTCTTAGATGTCTTTATCGGGTCCATTTCTATTCTCCCTTAGACACACAACCTTATTGTTATCTAGCTCCCCAAAAACCTTTATTAAAACAATGGTAAGGGAAATGTTGGATGCGAGCTTAATGCAAAGTAATACCAACCCATTCACATCTTTAGTTAATCTAGTTAAGAAAAAAGAATGTTCTTGGTATTTTTGCATAGATTACTAAGCTCTGAACAACATCTCCATCAAAGACAAATCTTGAATCCTACTTATCGACAAGCTACTAGATGAGTTAGAAAAGGTAATGTTATTCTCTAAAATAGACTTGTATTTGGCTACCACCAGATAAGGATACATCGACTGATGTGCCAAAAACAACATTCAAAACTCATGATGGCTATTATGAGTTTCTCATTCTCTCTTTTGGGTTGATAAATACAAAATTTACCTTTCAAAAATTGATGAACAATGTATTTCAGCCATTTTTTCAGAAGTTTGCTCTCATCTTTTTTGATGACATCTTAATATACAACAAGACATGGAAGACTCTTTTTCAACATTTATGCTAAGTCTCTTAATTGCTCTAACTACATGAGCTTTATGCAAAATAGAGCAAATGCATTTTCATTTAAAGAGAGGTTAAGAACCTTGACCATATCATTTCAGTATCTAGGGTGGCTACTAATTCTAAGAAAGTATAGGCGATTTTAAATTAGCCTCCACCCATTAACCTTAATAATTGCGTGGCTTCTTAAGTCTTATAAGATATTACTAGAAATTTATGTATGGATATGTCAAAATTGCTTACCCCTTAAATTAGCTCTTCAAAAAAGGAATATGGTCTACAGAAACAAATAAAGATTTTTATTGGCTCAAAACTACATAAGCCATGACCTCTGTTTTAGTAATGTCAAACTTCTCTAAAAAATTCATTATTAAGACTAATACCTCTAAAATAAAGATAGGGGTAATCATCTCTTAAATAGACATTTTATTACTTATACCAGTAAGATTTGTACTCCATACCACTAGCATTTATCCGTTTATGAACAAAAAAATGTAGACAATCACTTATGCCATAACAAAATAGAGACATTACCTCTCAGATTACCATTTTAAAATCTAAAAAAACTATTATAATCTGAAATATCTATTGGACTAAAAATTATCCACATTGGGACAATTCAAATAGCTTTCTAAGTTAATGGGCTATGATTATAAGATCATTTATTAGCACAGGAAGAACAATTTGGCAACAAATGCCCTCTTTTATATTAATTACAATGAGCTACTATTAACAGTTATATTATCTATCACCACACCACTTTTGGAGAATATTAAATAGTCTTAGGGGAGGAAGCGAACTTAGTTTCCACCATAACTAAGCTACAATAAGGGCAATTAACCAAGTCTCCTTACAAATTCAACAAGGGCCAACTTAAATGGAAAGGTCATCTAGTGTGAGTGCTAATCCTAAACTTCATAGTTCAATAATCAATAACAAGTATGAAAGAATCAATGGGGGTTATATTGAGGTATCTAACACAATTAGGAAAGTAAATTGTCTTTTCTTTTGGAAAGAACTCAACAATGATGTATGCAACTTTATGAGAGAATGCAATCTATGCAACATTATAAATTTGAACACATAACTTCTCTTAGATTATTACAATTACTTCTTATTGTAGACAAGATATGGCGTTACATCACCATAGACTTCATGGAAGGCTTACCTCAAAGTGCTAGAAAGGATACCATTCTTGTAGTAGTTGATTGGTTCAATAAATTTGCCCACTTTATAGCCCTTACTCACCCTTTCACTACTAATATTATTACTAAGGTCTTCATAGACAATGTCTTTAAGCTCTATGATTTACTAGAATGCATTGCTAGTGACATGAATTTTCTTTTTTTAAGTAACTTTTGGTAAGAAAAGTTTCACTTTCAAGGGGTTTAGCTCAATTTCTCTACAACTTATCACCCTCAAAGTGATAACTAGATAAAGGTAGTTAATCACTAGCTCAAGACTTACTTATGATGTACTACTATTACATATCCTTACCATTAGAGTATTTGGTTGCCACTGACAAAATAGTGGTATAACACCCATTTTCATACCAATATTCATATGATACTTTTTTAGGCTCTATATGTTTATCTAACCCTAATCCATCCTTCCTATGTTCCTAAAGATTTAATTATTACTTTTGTCAATTAATAGTTCTGCCTCAAAGAAGCCATAATCTATTTATTACAATACTATCTCACCAAGGCTTAAAATTGTATGAAACAACAAGCTGATAGTCATTGCTCAATAAAGGAGTTTCAAGTAGGAGATTATATATTCCTTAAGTTGCAAACTTATTGCTAATACTACATCATGCAACATCCTTCTTATAATCTCATTGCTTAATTCTTTAGTTCGTATCAAATTCTTGTTAAAGTAAGCAGAGTTGCATATTACTTAGTGTCACCTACAAAGGTCAAAGTCCACCTCATTTTTTATGTATCTCAACTTAAGGGAAAGTTAAGTCCTAATTAAGATTATGCCCTTATGTTTTCTTATAAGGTTATAGGCCTATTGGCCAAAGCTGTTTCTTTAGTTATCCTAGATCACTAAATTGTTAGGCTTACCAATAGAGTAACTACTTAAGTTATGGTCTAATAGTCTACTAGCATTACTCCTCCCTAGGAATACCTTTATGACCTTAAAAAAAAAAAAAGTACCTTACTTACACTTTAGAAGGCAATGGTGTATAAGAAGGAGGTTTTGTTGCAAAGAAAAATAAAAACTAAAAAAGAGGACACATGAAAACTTACAGTAAACATGACAGTTGACAATTGAAGCCATTATGGAAAAGTGAGAAAAGATTGGAAATTGGATTTTCACTAAAGAGTCTAATGGGAACATTTTATTTATTTCCTTTTTATCTTTGAAATGTAACATCTAGCAATTTTTAGAATTCAAGTTGTAACTAATCCTTGATCAGTATATAAGTAGGTAATTAGCATGACAATAGATGTGACTTATGTTGACTAATCAATACACCTTTAATTTTTCCTTTATGCAAACTTATAGGATAAGGAAAAGCTAAGTATAAAATTTTCCTAAATGGTCAATAAATGAGGTTTTAAAAACTATTATGTGAAATTTCCCACGAACACTTATAGATGGTTAGTATGTAATTAATTTCTCATCAAACTCTTTCTTTAATGCTTTTTTTCTTCATTGAAGAGACAAAAAGAACTCACATTATAATTTGTATACTTAGGTTCATAGTTAGTTACTCTTCACATTAATTTCAACAACATCAAGTGCGAGATCTTTTGCGATGAGGTCCCCAAAACGACTGAGTTAACTACCCTTCCTTTTTATCTCTTAAAATCTTCTAGAAAATGGAAAGTTGTAATTAGCTATGAGAGTTAGAGCTCAAAGGAGCTTAGAAAATTTTCAAGAAACATGTTAACTTGTCAGAGTTTTATCAGATTACAATTATAATTCTTTGGTTGCTGTAATTAGGGTTTTGTAATTTTAAACTCAAGTTGGCTTAAACAAATTATGAGTGATTTGCAACAAAGAACCATTTTTGTTAGTTTTCTTTTATTATTATTATTATTATTTTAGAAAAAAAGTTGGACATTCCTTATCAATATGTATAGGATTTAAGTATAAGAAAATAACTAACTTGATAATTCTAAACTCAATGTGCTTGCCTATACAACTCGGTTGTGTTTTACTCTAGTTAAGCTCTATTTTTTTTCATTTCCTTGTTGACATGGTGATGCTTTCATTAACTTATGATGTTTTTTTGTCTTGATTATTTATGATTATTTAGTTTTGTTTGTGTCTTATGGATAGAGTTTATGAATGACATCACTTACCATTCATGAATATTATATAACATAAGTAATGAACGAAATTCCTAATCCTTCACTTATTATGGTTTATTTGGATACATAATTTGTTGGCACTACGTGCTAGTTCTTATTATAATGGAACCATATTCCATGAAAATATCAAAGGTTTTATGTACAAGATTGAGACCCAACAGATATTAGGGCAAGAACTTCAATGATGAAATAAGTGTCTCTTGAGGTACATTCTTTTAGATTTTAAACTTCAAGTCAATCTTAAATTGCAAGATTTCCCCATCTCTTCTTTAATACTAACTTTAATGCTAATGTTCAATTGATGACTTTTAAGTTATATTAATTCTTATGTTTCTGATGAGAAAATTTTTTTGCTATATGTTTTATTTTTGTTTTTTTTTTTTCCTTTTGCTTTATTCTTGTTTTTTTTTTAAGATTATAGAACTCATAAGGCAAATTTAAGTCTTTAGTTGAGGGATTTGTAACTAAATATTAATGATTTCTTTGCTTAAGCTTATTTGGTTGTGCCTTCATTGCTTGATGCATGAGATTGTGGAATGGTATAAAGGACAATGGCTCAATTATATTGAAAAGTAATAATTATCTAATTGCCTTTTAATTTTTAATTAGGTGCTTGCTATATGAAAGAGTTAAATTTTTTTTTTTACTATAGAAGAGACTCTTTATGCCTTTTTGTTTTATACCATATTATTGTTAATAATTTGTATGAGCAATATAGAACTTGACATGTAAATGCCATTCAAGAGGATGAGGGATGCTAATGATGCTAAAGCTATATTATCTCTTTTTTTCCAGTATAATACAAGAGGCATTCTCTCCATGGCCAATAGTGGACCTAATACTAATGAGTGTTAGTTTTTCTCTTATGTGAAGTAACCTTACTTCAGTGGATTGTACACCATTTTTGGTAGAGTAATTCATAGGTTTGAAGTCCTTAATCTTATGGAAAAGGTATATGATATTATATATTGTCAAATGCTCTTTCCTTTTTACTTAAAACTAGAATAACTAATGGGCTTAGGCAAATGGATAGTTGCATGAAGAGTTGGATAAAATAGATCATGATGGCTAAATACTTATAGTAAGGTTAGTGGCTTATACTCTCTCTTGCTCTGTCATCATTATTTATATGTCTAGATATCATTTTATAATCAAGCATTTTCTATTTTACTATTATGTTGCCTTTGTCTGTTTAGCTATTCAATTGCATATCTTTATAGTGGTAAAACAAGCAAGAGACAATTGAATTAAAAGATGATGAAATTAAGTTATCTTTTTCTGTTCTCTATCAGTATGAATTTGGTTTTTCAATTTCCTTACAAGATATGGTCTGTTGGTTGCATTTTTTGCTATTCCATAGAATCGAACAGGCTTAGGGGATCGACTTTTTGCAAAGGTACAAATTAATCGTGTAACAACATATGTTAACTCTCTTATTAGCTAGTTGCACCTTCAAATGTCTGCTTGGATCATATATTGCTTCATGATCATAAATATGCTTGTAACAGGTTTTTTATTATTATTATTTTTTATTTAAAGGAACCCATCAATATAGCAATTACTCGTTTGGCTTAAAGCGGTAACAATTATGGCTAACTCGATTTGATAAGATAACGTCAATTAGAAGTTTAAGACTGTTTTCTTTGGTGCATAAAACTTTAAGACCTTAATTAATGTCTCCAAATTAAGACTTAGGGGGGCTAAAATAAAATTTTAGCACAATAATTCCATTAGCAGTAGAAGTAACAAATTTAACTAGACCCAAAGAATTCAATTTAACTTGCTCAAATTTAATTTAATTCAATCTACAATTGACTTTAAAAATCAAACTTATAATTTAAAATATTCTAAATTAAAATAATTTTAATTTAAAATAATTCAAAATTCGATTAATTTGACTTTAAAATTTTAAAAACTTTAATGATAAGAAACTTTAATCGAGCCATAACATTTTACTATTTTTCAAATTAAAGTTACAATTTTTTTTTCAATAGCCCCTAAAGTTCTTGTTACTAACTCATATGATTGTCGTTAAATGTCTTATTTTATATATTGCATCAATTAGGGAATCCTGACTTAAATGTCACATTATAAAAAATGAGGTTATGTCACTTTTAGCAATTTAAAAATTTAAAAGATTTGAAAAAAGTAAAAAATTCCAAAATAAATCATTAATATATATATATATATATATAAGTTTAAAAAAATAAAAAGGTTTTTTAAAAAATTCACAAATTCAAAATTAAATATGAAAATTTAAAAAAAATTGAAAAATATTTTTAAAAATTATAAAATTTTTAATAAAATTTGAAATAAAAAATAAAAAAATAAAAAAATCCAAAAATTGAAAATAAAAAATTGAAGAAAAAAAATCTAGAAATATATTATCCATTTTTCTTTTACAAATTTTTGATTATATTTTTTAAATTTTGAAATTAGAGTTTTTGGATTATTTAAATATTTTAAGAAATATAACTTCCTCCTTTTTGTTAAAAATTTTTATATTTTTTCTTGAATTTTTAGATTGTATTGTCAATTTTTAGATTTTTTTTTGCAATTTTTCAATTTCAAAATTTTAAAAAAATTTCAAAATTTTTAAAATTATTTTTAGATTTATTTTTAATTGTCATACTTTTCGTAAATTTTTTCAATTTTTAAAATTTTTAAAATTTTTTTAAAGTATTGTGTAATGATATAAGATATAAATTAATATCAATGAATTGATGTGATATATTTAATGACAAATTAACAAAAAAAGAAAACTATTAAGATTTTAATTTAAAAATAGTTAAATATTTTAGATTATTTAAGACTTTACGTTAAATTTAATATAATTAAAATTTAATAAATGTATAACTCAAAATTAAATTATTTAAAATTTAATAAATTTAAAATACATAAAATTTGAATGATTTTCTTAAATTTAAAATTTAAACAACATAAAATTTTGATTAATTCAATATTTAATCAACTTATAATTTAATTTATTTAAAATTTAAATAATTTAAAATTTAAAATAATCTAAATTAACTCTAATTTAAGAATTTATTTGTTAGTTCTATTTATGTGATAGTAATAATATTGTAATACAATAATTAAGTGTTGAAGTTAATTTATATTTATTATAAATTAAAAATTAAGAATTGAATAAAATTTATATAATTAAATTTTATTTATTATAATTTTTATATTATAAAAATGTAAATATTTGAGTTTATTATATAATTAATTAATAAAATCTTATATTTATATTATATATTTATATTTTATATTAATATATAATATTTTATCAAATTAATTAAATTACATAATTATTATAATAATCATTAATAATAACATTAAATTTAATTGAATTTTAACAATGATATTATTAACTATTTAACTATGACATACCGAATGTATCCGGGCTGGGAGAGCCCGAAGCTTCTCGAGAAAGCTATTCTTCAGCATACAACTCTTAATTTCCAGTTTCTACAGACACAATTACACATCACTCGCCAGTCGATCTGAGTAATGCAGAAAGGCTGGTATTAGGGTTTTAAAATCCCCGCCAATTTTCTTTTAGTATTTCTCTTCGATGGCCGCGGACGACGAAAAGCCAGAGGCGCCGGTGGCTTCAAAGCCGAGTCCGATCCCGGTGTCGCGGAGGAGCTCTTCGCTGGCTGCTCCTCCTCATCCGCCAATCCCCGACGACGCATCTCCGAAGAAGCCAATGAGCCCCAAGGAATTTATTCTCTCAGTGGCCTCCAAAACATCTTCTCAGCCACTCACCAACCCCGACCCCGACGTCTGGGGTGTTCTCACTGCTATTTCTAACAATGCGCGCAAGCGCCACCAGGTAATTTGTCGCAAACTTGGGGCCTGCGACTATCTGTTATTGAAATTCTTTGATTTTGTGGAATGCGCATGGTTTCATAATTAAGAACTGGTCAAAAATGTCGTAAGCAGGGTATCAACATGATTTTGACTGGAAATGAGCATTGCATTGGCCGATTGGTAGACGATCTGCGATTTCAAATTGAATCTACTGCAGTTAGTGGAAACCATTGTAAAATATATAGGAAGAATGGCTCCACTGATGATACGGAGAACCCAATGAATGGCTTCGCTTCTGTCTTCTTGAAAGATACTAGGTTCCAATTTGTTGATCCTCTGTGGTCTCTTCTCTTTTTTGGTTAATTCATTTGAAATTCAGTATTCTGAATATTTTTGAGTTCTTTTGCAGTACAAATGGGACTTACCTAAATTGGAAGAAATTGAACAAGAGCAGCCCTGAAGTAAAGATCCATCATGGGGATATAATATCATTTGCTGCTCCTCCTCAACATGGTTAAATACTTGCATTCCGAGTTGGCTGCTTGAAAGCATACATGATGCATGATCTATTAATGTTTCAGCCATTGGTGTCCTTTTCTTTCTTTCTTTCTTTTTTTCTTTTCTTTTCCCTTTTTACCTTGCCAATGCTTCGTTTTCTTATCCCCTTGGCCTATACATTGAATTTTCAAGGATCCATTGCCTTTTGCTACCATTCATACCCTGTGGACCAGTTCTGACCAAAATGCCATTCATCTAATTAAGCACTCTTGGTAATTTCCAATAGTTGCCTTGAGTTTGAGGTTTTTTTTTTTTTTTTTTTTAATTAACACAAACAATTGCTAGGTTATTATAATTAGTTACATCATACGTTTCAGCCACCACCATATACTATATTTCAGGAACAATGACACTTTGCAAATCACCTTATTCTCCTCTTTGTGGTGACAGAAATTGCATTTGCATTTGTATATCGGGAAGTTCCTAGATCTACTTCTCTGACTGAAGTTGCAGTTGCTAAAAGGAAAGCAGGTATATTTGCTAATGGAGTAGTTTCTGTTGTGCTTGTAAATGCATTTTGTGTACTCTACCATCTTACACGTACCCTTTCTTGTTTACTTTAAACCTGGCTGCTGAACACCTGTTGTCATGCCATTAAGATTTATTGAGGTCTTCAGAAGGTTTTTGTGTTTTTTAACAGACTGTTCTAGTTTCTGGCTTGTATGAAGTTGTCCTAGTATCAAGCAGTTTAATGATATCATCCCTGCCTGCTATCAGCTTGCAGAGAAACCTTTTGTGGTCATGTTAAGGAAATGGCGGAACCTTTCTTGTTTTAACTTGCAGATGAGATCCTTTTAGAAAACAAGAGATTAAAAGGAATTGGCATTGGTGCTCCAGAGGGACCAATATCTCTTGATGATTTTCGAAGCCTTCAGCGGTCAAATACGGTATAGTTATTTTGCTTGATGCTTGTTGTGATTGATGGAGTGGAAATTTTTCTTTTTCTGTTTAGGCTTCTATGATGGAGTTAGCATCTTTCAAATATTGCTGCATGCAGGAACTAAGGAAGCAATTGGAAAGCCAAGTCCTTGCAATTGATACACTGCGCAATGAGCATAGGGCAACTATTGAGCAACATGAAACTGTAAGCTCTTCTGACAGCTCATTCTTGTTTGTTAATCTTGGACTTTAATGAAAAATAGTTGGGAACTTTGTAAAAGGAGAAAATTCTCGGGTTTGTATTACATGAGAAAGGTTAAGTTCTATACTTAAATGGGTGGGTGGGGATCATAATGCTAGAGGACTTGTTTTAGTCATTTTCCAGGTTCTAGGTAATGTCGACTCTATTGGTGTTTTTACTTTTTTATAAGTAGTTCCACTGACAAATGAAGTTTAACAATCCTTTGTAAAAGATTAGTGTAAGATTCATGTTTTGGCTTCATAGGAAGAGGTTGTCTGTCAGTTCTAAGCTGCCACTTTATCTGGAATTGTGAATGATATGGTTGTTCTGAAAGTTCTCTTCCCATGATCTTGAATGTTCTTTCTCCATGACTCTATTGGAGTGGGATCATAACTGTGCATTGGCCATGATGTTTGTATTTTTTAATCCAAGATTCTTCATTTTGGATTTCTTAAGTTTAAATTTCTGCTGCACAGGCATCTCAGGCATTGACTGATATATAAATGGCAGTGCTTGTATTTATAATTATCTGCTGTTATCTCAGCCTCTTATCAAAAGTTCTGTTTTATCTTGCAGGAAATTAAAGAGATTAAAGAATCTGCTGCAAAACTGTATGTTGACCAACTCAAGGAGTTGCAGCATATGTTAGATACTAAACAGAAGGAGCTGGTGGATGTCAATAGAGTATCAGCTGAACAAAAACATACCTTGGAAGACATTAATGAAAGGCTTTCTGCTTCCAGACAATCATGCGTAGAAGCAAATGAAATAATGAAGAGGTAAGAAACTTCTATCTGTTGATTAATGATATTGAAGCACATTAACTAACAACTTTGGCAGAACAGTGACCACCAGCTTCACCAATTTCTGTGCTGTGCTTCCATCTTAGGTTTATATTTGCTTTCAAGTTTAAAATGCCAAAGTTTACTATTGTGGTTTCTTAAAACACAGCACTGTTTGAAAGAAGCATCCTGTAACATTTTTTTCGGGTCTTGTCTTCACATTCATGACAATATTGCCATGGTTTCTGAGATATTTGAGAATATTTGAATAAAGTACAAAGAATAATTGAAACTATAATTGTAGCTTGGTTTGTTTATTTTAGTCAGAAGGCATCCATGGCTGAACTGGAGGTGCAACTAGAAGAAGAGCGAGATCAGAGAAGAGAAGAAAGACAGAAGGCTACTGCTGACTTGAAGGCTGCAGTGCAGAGAGTTCAGGCCGAAGCCCAAGTTGAATTTAAACGACAATCTGATGCTGCCTTACAACAGGAAAGAGAACTGCAAGAAGAAATCAATAAACTTCAGGTACCTTTCAATCATTGTGCATCCAGTGTGTCTCAAATTTTTTTAAACATTTAAAATGTGACTATATCCTGCATTTTCTTTCAGGAAAGAGAGAAAAAGTGGTGTTCGCAAGTGGACACATTAAGGCCCAAACTGGTATGAGAAGCATTCTCTTTGCTTTGTTTTATATCTGAAAATTTCAGATCTCAAGTCTTGATTTCATTGTCTTTCCACAGGAAGAAACCAGGCAAAAGTTGGTCATCTCAGACAATAAGGTTCGCCAGCTAGAAGCTCAAATTTGTGAAGAGCAACTGGTCTCCGCAAATGGTAGAAAAGTAATGATATCTCTCAATACCTGCTTAGACTTCAGTGTATCTATAGCCTTGTTTTTACCAGACTTACTCTTCCATATCATGAATAGATTGTCAGAGTGATGCTTATTTTGTTGTTATGTGCATTTTGGAACAGAAAGTAGAAGACCTTGAACAAGAAATCAGAAGACTGAGGAAAGACCTTGAGGGTGAAAAGGTATGTATGGAAATTCCCCTTTCACTCTCCTAAAATGTCAAATGGTCTAACAAGAATAAGTGAGGGACATGTCTGTTTTTACTGTATTTTGACCCTCTTCTCTCCCCCTCCACGGGGCAATAAAGGGCAAAGCACAAAATTTTTTGTTGCCTTCATCTCCAAAAGCCTACTTGTGAGACTTCTGTCATTTGTAATTTGAGTTAGGCATGACTCTGGTTCCTGTTTGAACTGATGTTCCAGTTCGAACTAGAATCAAGGGAAGGGTGGTCTGGTTACAGTTCTGTCCCTTCAGGAACCTTGAACCGTTAGTTTCCAAATCAGCGGATTCTTTAAAAAAAATTACAAAAATAAATAATGGAGTCAAAAGTCAAGATTAGTGTTGATCCAACAGTCTGCATGACCTTTGTCTATTAAAATTTAAAATATGCCAATTTAAAAAAAGAAAATAAAAAAGAAAGTGATTTAACCATGCCAAACTGGCTTGATCTGAATGGTTTTGAAATGAACCAAAATCAAACTGAAATTTGAATGGAATCAGAACGTGGAACCAAACTGGAATGGAAACTAGAATTGACGGTTTGAATCAAACTGAAATCAAACCACCACTCTACAATTTGGTTCCATTCCACCAAACCTTGAAACCAGTTTAGAATCAGAACTGGAACTGAGCCGGACCAGGGTCATCACTACTTTGCAATGCTTGCCATTGTTTTTGCTAATATGTAACAACAACAATAACAAAATTTTAATCTCAAATTTAAATGAGATTGACTATATAATTCTTTTTTCATCATTCTGTTCTATTATGAATGAAGTTTGGTTCAAGATCTTACTGTTCTAATTAGGATCTAATGGTTCTAAGTTTGGCTGCTATGAGTTCATGTCAGATGTTGTAACATTTCCGGTCACTGATATTGTGTGTCAATTGTAAAAAATTAAGGAGGAAAGAGAATGAAAGTACAATGAGGGTGATGTGCTCACTTGTTTATCATTTCATCCATGCAAATCAGTTACTGAGGCATAATATGTTTACAATGAGCTTCTAGTTTGAAGCTTTGTTAATGATAGGTGCTTGAGCTGTGTATTCAGTTATTACAGTTTTAACATGTTTGTAAGCTTACTCTCCTGAAGACAGTGCTGACCATTTGTCAATGCTTAGATTTTGGATATCCTCTAGTTCATTTTGTATTTGGATGGTAAAACTTCACCAATTATTTAGTTTGTAAACAACATTTACTGCAATTTTCAATGATGAGTGAGATTCTTTGCCATCCTACTCAGATTGGTATGACTGTAAGTTGAGGTTTGCTTCATGTCGTTAGCAGGCAGCTCAAGAGGAAGCATGGGCCAAGGTTTCTGCCCTTGAAATGGAGATAAATGCTGCAATGTGGGATCTTGAATATGAGAGACGGAGGTTGAAAGGTGCTAGGGAAAGAATAATGCTTAGGTAATGTTTGTGCAAGTATGAATTCTAATCTATATGTCTGTTTAACTTGAGATATATCCCTTAAAAAAAGTCTTGAGATATATATGATAATAACTGAGATTTTACCTGATCATGGAGTATTACTGTACTTAACCTGTGTTTTATGCCTGATGATGAGATTGGTACCTCCTGTTAAGCCAACTGCAAGTCCTATAGTGGTACTTGCACGTTACTTTCGGCTTTCCTCAGCTACTTTGTAGAACATCTTGGCAACAATTTCATATTTTTTAATCTATGTTTTAACATAGGGCCATAGTATCTTATGTGGAGCTTGTGAGTGAAAATTTTGTAATACCACAGGTTAGTATCCAATTATTTTTTTGTATAATTAATTGCATTTAGGTAATATGACCTACTAATGTTTGATGTGGTGCCTCACAGCCTCCCTATTAGTTAATGTTCTTATAAAGCTTGAAGAAATGTATATTCTGCACTCTGAGGATGATGGTTTATGTCATTGTGGAATGAATTTGTTGCAGGGAGACACAGCTTCGGGCATTTTATTCCACAACTGAGGAGATATCAGTACTGTTTGCGAAGCAGCAGGAACAACTGAAAGCAATGCAAAGGACTTTGGAAGATGAGGAAAATTATGAGAACACGTCAGTGGATATTGACTTGAATGTAAATGGGGACGTGAATGGCATTCTGCCCCAGAAAAAAAGAATCAATGGATATCAAAATAACAAGTGTGCAGAGGCTGGGTCTCTCAATTCAGCACAGAGATACCAGAAAAATCAAGCTACTTCTGGTGATGAAGCAAGTGTCACTGAGAAGCATGAGTGCAACATCAGAAGCCAAGGAGAAGACCAAAACACTCAGGGTGAAGAATTTACGAGCATTGTCAAGGGTGGATTTGGTTCTGATATTGATGGTGTTGATACAGCACCTGCTCTAGCAGGAGATGCTATAGGAACAGAGCAAGTTCTTGAAACTGAAAGCCTTGGAATTGATGGTGAAAGGAATATTGATCTCAACAAATGCAACTCTTTAGTTGGGGACACAATGCAACTTGAAGATGAAATGCATGTACAAGATAGTCACGAACAGATTCGGACAGATGCGTCGTGTCAGTCCCAGTCAAATAGTCCTGTTGAGAACCAGAATGACATGAAAAATGTAGAGCCGGGATGCACAATCAGAACAACAGACCTTTTAGCATCTGAAGTTGCTGGGAGCTGGGCTCACAGCACTGCTCCTTCTGTTCATGGTGAGAATGAATCTCCTAGAAGTAGAAACAATGATGAGGGAGGTGGTGCCGGTGTTCACAATTCAGGTGTCCTGTTGGCCGAGAGTCAAAGTACACCATCTTCTGAGGCCGCAGCCACCAGACGGAATCGTGAATACCAAGCATTAACTGAGATGATTGGAATTGTTGCACCCCATATGAAAGAAGAGTTTGGTGGTCTTGTGGGCAATAATTGTGAACAGAAGCAAAAGGAGTCCTCCACTTCAAACTCAGATACAGAGGCCTGCTCCAATAATGATGATCCTAATGAAAAATATACAAAAAATGTGTGTGTTTCAGATTCAGAGACCCAAGACAATGATCAACCGGATGGGGACCGAGAATGTGATGCAATGGATGAAGATGATGAAGCTACACAAGAAGATTCGCTTGGATAGTTAGGCTGCTTATAGAAGACTGAATAACTATGCTGGTTAGGTTTAGAGATGGACACCGGTGGGTGTAAATACTGGAATCCCCTGTAGCAGCTCTTCCCAATCCCTTTTTGTTTTAGTTACTAATTTGGGCGTAAATATGATCTTTCTTTATTTTCCCATAACATTCCGTCGCTAGATGCAAATCCTATGTATATTAAATCCTATATTTCTTTAATAGTTGCTTACTTTAGCATGTTCTCTAATAATTCGGCAATATCGGCTTCCTTAGCCCTCTTTACATTGGTCGTTAAAGAGATGGCACGCTTTACAATTTCCTTTTTATTTCTTCGTTTGCAGTGTGCCAGCATGGGAACTATCAAAAATCAGCATCTCCACTCCAAATGGAGACGCCACCCCTCTAGAAACGAAGCCTCAACCCCGGATAAGCTATATGCATCCTCCCTTTGAAATTTCTTACGTGTTATAATTATACCGTCTTTGTGGATGTCATGATGGTATATAAAAAGCGAATGATAATGAGGTTGAACACTTTGAAATTCAAGGTGCAATGTATTGGACAATAGACAATTTGGATAACATAGAACAGAGGTGGAAGGAATATTCGTGGATTAGCAGCTTGAATGCTGCAGCAAGGGCAGTGGTGGAGATTTGGACCATACTCATGCCACTGTGAATGTATCGGAGATATGTTTGAAGAATATTTTAATAATTAAAAATTTAAATTTGTATATTTAAAATTTTAAGTTGTAATTCTTTTATATTTAAATTTTCGAGATATAATTTTTTACAGCAATAGTGCTTTTGGATCAAAAAAATAAAAATAAAAATAAAGAGATTGAAAAAGTAAACATATATGGATTGAGGATAAGTGCTTGAATAGTCATCGTTCCTTCTAATCGTCTTCATCATCAGCAATGTGGGAATACACGAAGAAGAAACCCAGCATCCACTATCGCTCTCAATCTCATTGTGTGTCTTCTTTTTTCTAATTTAATTTTCTGATACCAGTCAGCATCGTTTTGCCTTTTTATTTTCTTTTTTCCTTAATAAAGCACATAACTAAATATTTATAATTTAGATTGTTTAAATTATTTAGATATTTTTAGTCCCAACTACCACACTAAAATTCTCAATTAGCACACTTATAAATTTTATCGAAATTTTACTATAATATTATTATATTAGACTAAAATTAGATTATAAATTATATTATGATGATGATGAAAGACCCGAAACAAACCTCGGACACCACCCTTTTCATTTATTTTATGCAATGTATCTTGTAGATCACTTCATTTTAATTTCGTTCTTATCATGGCTAACCATGAGTTGTTATATATTCTTTGTTTTCTTGTATACAGTATGCAAGAATGAATATTCTTTGTAATGCGAAATATGTAAAGGGCAATTAATGTTTATTTGGGAAGTTGATGATACCAATATCATGAAAGAACCATATTTAAATCTTTTAAGGATATCCAATATTTAAAAATTTATATTTTTCTTTTTAAAATTTTGAATTTTAATCTTATAAAAAAAATAAAATTTATGAAAGTGAGAAGTAGTCTTATCCTATGGCATACAATAGATCTTCTAATTAACAAAAAGAAACCAAATTTAAATTTGAGAGAAAAATTAAAAAAAAAAAAACATTATATGTATTGGATTACACCCCCTTACGCACACCGAATGGAAAGAGCACTAAAATTGTCCACGTCTCCTGCGCCAATTGACTAATCCAGAATGGAGAGAGAGAGAGAGAGAGAGAGAGAGATAGATTTTGAAAATGTGGCGAATTTTATTCTGTTGTTGACCATCGAACGGTGTGCATATCCGATTAAATATGTTTGATATGAAGACATTGGTGAGAGAGAATTTCTAAATTTTTATATATTGCAAATTTCTTTGTTTGATTTATGTGGTGAAAGGAAGGATGATGGCATTCCATCAGTTGTATCAAGAAGTGGAATATTCCCCCTGGCAGGAATTGAAATCTCAGTGTGAGTGAATTTTCTCAATTTTTTTGATTAATTAACTTGTAATTACAATACTCTCTTATTTAATCTCATATGTAATATTCTAATGTTATATCTGTAATTTTATCTATAATGTCTAAGAATTTAGATTAGTTCAACAAACAAGGAAATTTTTAATAAGAGAATCTTCAATTCCACTATTACAAGATTTCTCGTGATTCAGCTGATAAAAAAAATACAAAAAAGGGAAAAAATTAGAGTTAGTAATTTTACAAATTTAAAGATCATCATGCTCTCTCCTCACCAACTAACTCAACCATTTACATTTAAAGGGTGACGAGCAATTTGCATTTTTTGACTTTTTCTTTTTATTATTAGTAAAATAGAAAAGTCTTGCTGAACGGTTTAATAGACATTTAAATTCATAATTTTTTACATTACAACAAATAACATCACAATTATTACATCATAACGTTTGGTGGCTTTTGATTTCTTTCTTTCTTTCTTTCTTTCTTTTTTTTTTCCATTAAGAGAGACCATGCCTTAATCAGGCATGAACAAATAGACAACTAATGTAAATACAAATATCAAAGTTGAAAAAGGTTAATGTTATAAGAGTTTAATAATTTTATGATTATTATTATTATTATTATTATTATTATTATTATTATTATTAAAGAACATGACACGTTGGTTGATGTGTAATATTCCAGCGAGTTTAGCAAAAGACAAATAATCAAATGTAGATGGCTAGCAAGCATACAAAAAGAAGTACAATTTTCACCGGGGGATGTTAATGAAGTAGAGCATGAAAACCCAATTCACTGAGGGGTTGGCAGGCTGATAACCAGCCAGGTACCAATCCAGGCCAGCTAGCAATTAAGGGGGCTCAGATGGGGTTGGACTAAAAACCACTACCATATCAAATTATCATCATCATAATGATACTGTTTTGTGGAAGAGTGAGAGAGGTGATGATGACAGTGAAGAAGAAGAAGAGGGGTGGGGAAGAAGATGAGGCCAAGGATGTGTTTCACTTTCCAAATAAATGAGCATGCCATTGGCACTCAATTACCCGTAGAAAAGGGCCAAAAGAAGAACCTAACCCACACTGACTACACTTTCAGCTTCGTCCTCCCTGATTGCATTTCCTCAACCAGTCCCTCCACTTACAAATTCCAATACCTCCCATACTATATATATATATATATATTTTCCAGTCGAGTTCCTTCAGTTGCTGGCCCACGTTGAATACCAACACATTTTCTCGAAGTGACTCTCCGATTTGCCCTTTTCACCCTTTTCTGGCTGGATCATAATTAAGGTTGATTTTATTTTATTTTTTTGGTATTTTATAACGCAGTCGGTATCACAGGGCAGTTTAAGCACACAATATTAAGCTCGAACAATTTCATTGTAACCTAATCTTAAGGGTCTAATCTTGATCAATAAGGTCAATTAAGGTTGATGAATAAAGAATATATATTTTTTTTCTCATTAATAATTAAGGTTATGGATTTATATTCATGTGGTATTTCCTATCAACTTGTGTTATGCTAAATTCATTAAACAAATTTTATAAAAGACAAAAAAAAAAAAAAACAAAAGATTCGTAACAAAAGATTCGTATCAGGACTGGAAATTTTATGTCTTTTTGCAGTCCCAACTTAAAAATTGAATTTTGATCAATAAGATGGAGAACATATTGACTTTGTCATTTGACTGGGCCAACCCTTTGGATTTATGCTTACTAGTGCACTCTAGATTGCGTGTGTTGTTTCTTGTTAATGAACGTACATAAGCATGATGAGCTAAGAAATGGGGCATTCGGTTGTTTTGAATTTGGAGAGGTCATGATTATAAAGAGAAATTGTGTTTAAGACGCAAGAACTTCCTAGCCAAAAAAAAAAACAATTAGATGTGTCTCCTTTCAAGAATTGCTTTCATTTCTAATTGCAGTGTTTTACAAGTCTTCTGAGCACATTAGCTTTTTATTTATTTATTTTTTTCTGGGGGGGTGTACATCGGAAAGGATCTGTTAATTATGTTCTTGAGCGAAGCTACATGCAGAGATCAATTCCAATTGCTGTCACTAATCTTAACACCCTTTAAGCTCTAAACATCACTTAAAACCTGTTCTCTAGAGATCAGTTAGTGATTAAGAATTCTAACCTCCAAGTCAGTGTTTTAAGGATAAACTTGAGATCCCAAGTTTAAATATATTGCGTCAGAGAGTAGAAGATTTATATATATAAAAAAAAAAATAACTAATTACTCATATTGTATAATTTATAATCATATAGTTGTTCACCTTAATTGTCAATTTTTTAAAAACAATGTTGAATTTTAAACATTCACGTACTCGCTCCCTTTGTTAAAACTGTGTCATTACTAGTATTAATCATACTGTGATTGGAATTTGGTGAAGTAGATTGACATGTCCGAAGTAGTTTGAACTAAGATTAGATCTGCGGCTTTGACTTATTATGTGTCCCCTAGATTCGTTATGAATGCATGGACTAAAAACCTATTATTTTATATAGACTTTTGGTGTATGTTAATTGTCCAATATGGTGAGCTCTGCCCATCATGTTGCGTAACTAATTCTTGATCTTTTTAGATCAAGCCTGCAGATTTTTCCTTTTTTTTTTATTCTCCCTGTTCATTTGTTAAGAATAAGAACATTAGAGAGTCTTCGTCTTCAGGGATTGTGATAACGATCTGGGGTATAGTTAAAAGGGATTCATAGTCATAAACAAAAACAAGAAGAAGTCTAACAATAGTTGTAACAGTTAGCAAATGGGCGCTAACTTGAAAGGTTCCAACTGGTAATTAAGCTTCGAGATTAATCGAATACGCAAGTGCAATTAACAGACACGATTATGCATCGTTTGCTGAATCAGGACCTCTACGGCAGCTTAGAAGAAGCCCGACCTTGTTGAAACTTCATGACTGAAGTTCAAAGGGTGTCCCTGGATGGTTGTGACAGTCCTGTTCCGTTTGCCAACCAAAGTCTCCACCCGGTCCCACACTCATCCAGCATGATTTTAGACTTTCTGGTACACAATATAGAACGCCAAATAAATCAAAAAGAGACCCCCTTTTCTTCATCATCCTGCAGCAATCCCTCATCTATTGCTGGCCCTTGTAATCATGAGTTCTATCGTGCCATCATTACCACGAAAGGCTCCTCTGCTGCTTTCATATGCGGATAGATTTACAAACACGATCCTCCATCTATATAATTCAACACTTTGTTCTCTTTGTTCTTGCACATTTCCCACGTATCAGCTCCAAAATCCCATTTATATCTTTCATCAATCTCCCTTTTTCCCTTTGGTTACAATTAGGCAGTTCTATGATATACTAGGATCCCAGCCCAAGCCAAAAAAAAAGAAAAAAAAAAAGGAAAAAAAAAATCCTCCTCTCTGTCCCATAGACACAGAACATAGAGTACTTCGGAGGAGAAAAGAAAAATGTGCATGATCCCTTCAAACTTGGGGCCGCCATGCATTTCCCTTGATGTTGGCAATCAACAGCCGCCACCAAAAGGGAAAAACGTTGGATATCGCCGGCTAAACAGGTGGGTTCCTCACATCTTATTCACCCTCCTTTTCCGTTGTGTTTGCATCTTAATTTTCACTCAAAATATTCAGTTCGTGCCATGTTGTTGTTGTTCGCAGAAGGAGACGGGGCCGGTTGTCAAAACAAGTGAAGGCAAAGAAGCTCGCAGTTCTAAGGACACAGATGGAAATAAAAAACCTGGAACTGTACATGGAGAACAAAAGCATCATACAAGAGAATGAGAGGCTTAGGAAGCAAGCCTGCCTTCTCCATCAAGAGAACCAAGCCTTGTTATTTCAGTTCCGAAAGCACTCAGCGTCTAGCTCTCTATCAGACAACAGCCGCAATTAGTCAAGCAGTAGCAGCAGCCGCCATTAATAAGAGGTCTTTAATTAGAAATCACTATATATATATATATATATATATATATATATATGCAGAAGAAGGTGAAGAAATATATGGCAAGGAAGGATGTTTATTTCCTCTATATGTTCTTGGAGCGAGAGAGTGTCATCTCTCTGATCTTTATCTTCCTTTTTCTTTGGTTTGCTAGTTTCCCTTTTTAAGTTCATTCTTTTTTTTTATTTTTATTAAGAAGTATTAGTTTCGGGCTTAATACCAATATTTTAGCAACAAATCCAGTAAATCTAAGTGTCGTCCTTGGTCTATTGATTTTTCTTTTTATTTTTTCCGTGGAGAGAGATGTTGAGAAATTACATAGAGTTACAAATATAAGTAACCAATTAAAATATTTGTTTTTATTTTTTATTTTTTAATATAATTAATTAGAATTGTTAAAAAATTTCTATTTTTATTTGTATCTCTTTAACTTACACTCACTAGATTAAATAAGTTGTACCTTTTTTTTCTTCCCCCTTTTAACTTGCAACTAGTAAATGGAAGAAAAGGTGCATAATCAGCTAATTGCTTCTAAATAAAGTTAAAAAAAAATCATTAAAACCATAGCATTTCGTGCTTTACTGATAGATTTGATTCTCTATTAACCAATAAGGTAGGACCATTCGGGTTCCTCCCAATATATGTATATATATAAATAATTATACGTGTAGTCTCCCTTCATACGACTTGAGTCATTCTCATATGTCTGGGGAGGCATCCTTATAAAGATCTGGCTCTGGTTGAGGTAACCTGACTGTTACAGTAACACTTACCGATGAATCTAGATTCAGATAAAAGCAACACAAACATGTGCTGGTTCTGTATATTGTATTATTAAAAGTATTGCTCCAAGCTACCTCTTTTCTTTTCGTGAATCTGTTTTTCTGGGGTCTGTCCTTTTTGTTTTTCTTTTTTCGTTTTGGGTTTATTCCAGTAATGGCGAAGACATCATCGTCTGTCAGTTTATTGGTCAGAATTTAACCACTGTTCACGTAAGAGCTTAAGAAGTTGAATCAAATAGCTAAACTCTCGGGGCCATATCAAGACCACACATTAAATTTATGGAGTAAAATATCTGTTTTCGACACTTCAATCAATGAAAGAGTGATGTATCTATCCTTGTTTCTTCGTGGGCCAAAACTTGGGAAATTGCTAAACATTTAATTAAACCGCTGGTGTTGGAGTTGATCGGTTGAGCTACAGGCCAGCCCATTAACCTGAAGTGCTTAATTAAATCGTTGTTCCTTTGTTGAACAAGCTTTAATTCCTCTTTTTCAGAAAGGCCCATTAGCTGTTAGTAGCCCAAATAACTAAATTACGCACACATGGGCCAGATAAGGTGACGAAACACTTGCAGGAGAGTAATAGATTTCGCTTGTAAGTATCAATCCATCCAGAGATGCTTGCTTTGTATGGATGTAGGGTGGAATTTGCCACAAACGAATTTCTAGGAATTTGATCCCGCTGAAATCTAGCCCTTTGTCACTGGCTTTCTGGGAACTTTGTCAAATGATTCAGATGCAACTTGATTTGAATGCAACAGCATAGAAGTTCCTTTTTCCAAGAAGCTACAATCCATCAAACTTTACCGGTAATCGAGAACAAAAAAGACCACAGGAATTCAAACAAGTCATATTTAAAAAAGCAAACAACAACACAAAGTCGCAGAGTATTTAGGTGGCAAAACCTACTGATACCGACCTACCAATATGAAATAGTCGTCATCAAGAACTTGAACATCTTCTCCTATGAAAATTTGACGTCCAATTATTTTTTTAACTTTTGTTTTTTAAACCGAATTCACAAACTATACCCTCTTTGCACTAGGAAGAGGCAAATATGGGAGCCTAAGAATTAGTCTAATGGTAATAACCCAAGCAGAGGAGAGCTGTAGCCAAACCCAATGAGGGTTTGTCTCCACAAAAGGCTACTCGTTGGGAGGCATGAAATTCGAGTTCAAGGCAGGATTATTTCCCACAAACACGAGTTTTTGCACTAAACTTGGAACCAAGTTGCTACTAACAGAAATCACCCCGGAAGCACCACGATTCCGTCTTGCATCATGACACTGATCATCATTCCCGCTCCAAACCACAATTCCATTATTATCCGTGATATACTGCTCACCTCGGCCATTCCCCCTACACTCCATTACACCTGCTAAACAGCTTGAAACACTTTTGGGGCCGGGGGGGGAGGGAATTAGCTTGGCCAGTTCGTGACGGCACAGTATTAAAGGTATTGTAGGTCCCATTGGTTACACACTATCAAGATGAGAAATCAAGCCATCCAACAGGTTTTCTGTCTTTGTACATCTCTCTCAAGGGAACTTCGTGTCATAATTGTCTCTAAAGAAACAAGCCCATAGTCAACTAAAAATAGCAGAACAATCAACATCTGCTAAAGGAAATGCATCATCACGAAGAATCATAATCTTAATAAATTAACGATTTTCAACTCCAAAACTACATATTGGGAAGGAAATTAGTTATTGAAGCAGCTTGTTGGATTTCCATTTTGCACTCCTCCAGATTCATAAAAGTTGGGGAGAAGCCACTCTCTTTCACCGAACCAGCAAAAGAAGCGGCTGTTGCGACAAGAATTGGCATTTTTCTGCTTAACTAAGAATTTCGAGCACTGGCTGGCTTTTGAACCAGGCAAATCACTCACACCAGAGACAACTGAAGCTGAGCAGCCAACTTAACTAAGAATTTTGGTTAATTGCTCCTAGGATACGAAACTAGCTTCTTAAACAAGCTTCCTGCTGATTCTCTGCTTCTAGCAAAACGATCTCCGTCCTGGCAGAGCAATGTACCCCAAGAAGATTTCTTAAAGCAATATTTATTTTTATTTACTTTATTTTTATTTTTTTATCAATAGGAAGGCAGAATGCCTGAAACAGAACAAAAATCACAGAACAAGGCCCCTAGGCCAAAACGCTCCCACCATATCTGGGTTCAAAATCTCGGCAACTTCAGATAGGGGGACCGGTAGGCAAACATTAATCTCCCAGCCAAGTTGGAGCAATTCACGACAATTCCGCACCAGGTTGGCCTATGGATGGGTATGTGGCACGCCCCTCTCTAAACAATCAATAGAAACTTTGGAATCGGACTCCACATATAGCTTGGGGTAGCCGTACTGCCATGCAGGTACAAGACTGATGTATTTGAGAGTTTTGTGAGAGACTCAGCTAGCAGGAAAGAAGACAAAGATGGATGAAGACAAGCAAGTGATGGTGACTGCAGCGAACCACCAAGCAACAGAGGAAGAGATGGTAGCTGTTAGCCCCTTAAGTCGAGAAATTCAAGTATCGACAATACCTCGTGTCAGTTCATGACATAAAGTCGGTATGAGTTAGACATGTCGAACAAAATAAGGTAACTACAGTGGGTTAATGTGTAAAGTAACAAAGTTTGGGAGATGCAGAATGCAGGTTTTGGTATTGATATCAAGAAAGTATGTACGTGTTACTACCAAGGAATAGTGGGTTAAAGTATTGGTGTAAAGGAGAAGAGTATTAAATCACTAATTGTGTAGTAGATTGTACTAATAGACTATCAATTGAGAGAGTGATCACTCAAATATTCCAAGGTATTCTCTTGTCAAAAAATCAAATTCCTTAATGCTCTATAGAGGGATGTGTATATCTCATTTGAAAGATTAACCAAGAAAAGAGTGACTAATAGGAACCCTACAGGTTGGTTACAACAACACACGAGACTAGTGCATAGACAAAGGTCTAGGCTAGCACACAAGCTAGGCAGAAGAAGGACAAGTAGCAATATCAACAAGGTTATACCTATGCACTATGCACCATGAAAGAAAGAGTAAATGGGACATGGGATAAAACCACCAAAACCTTTGCAACCTTATCTGCAAAGATTGTTTATCTGCAAAGATTGTGGGAAGGGATAATTGCATAGGTCTAATGTGCTGGCAATCTCTCCTTGAAGCAAGGAGAATGTGGGCAAGCAGTAGATGAAGATTGAACTAGTCCAACGCGAGGTGGTAGACTCTCTTTAATTACAGATCCATGTTTAGCTTAGTTTGTAAGAAGTAGTAGAAAATGTCCCACTAAGTATAATTGATTTGGCAATTAAGTCATGCAGCCTATATAAATATATGTAAAGTGTCAACCAAGAAATACCCTGACTCTAGAATACTAGAAGCTAAACATTGGAGAGAGAAAATGTAGAGAGAGATACACTTGTAACTTTTAACAGTTTTTTGTATTTTGGGGAAAGTAGTAAAGGTTAAGAGGTTTTCCCATGAGTGTGTTGTTATCTCTTTATGTGTGTGAGTTGGTTGAGGCTAAATGGGCTACTTAGCGTCATCGCAATACCAAAAATTTGTATCCACAAGACCAAAAATTTGTGTGAAACGATTGGCCTTATGATAGTAGCCATGTTAGATGACTTAAGTACCAAGCAATTAGATCTTTTTTTTATGATTAATTGTTAGTACTAATGTAAAAGACTTTTATAGAAAACCTATTGAATTAGTTCAAATGCAAGAGTTGAAATGTACTATATATGTTCCAATTAAAAAGAACATAATTATGTAATGCAACTTACTTCTTAAGTCTCAATATTGTACTTTTTCTTTCTCATATATGTTTTACCTTTTACTAATAATATCAGAGTTGTAAAGGATCTTAAAAAGGTTAAGAGAAATTTGAGAAAGTGAGATATTAGAAATTTAGAGAGCAAATAAGTTATTTTGACAAGGACAACAAGATAAAGAGATTTAAGGAAGAGTTTGAGAGAAAGAAAGAGTAAATGGCCTTTAACAGCTTTAATCTACCATCACCTCTAATCTTTATAAGATCTAATTATCAATTGTGGTTTATAAAGATAAGAGTTTATTTGTTGATACAGGATTTGTGGGAGGTGGTTGAAATAGGTAGGGATCCACCACATTTGCTTGGAAATTTAACCTTAATCAAATTAAGTATCATAAGAAGGAGAACTATATAAACTTTAAAGTTCTTACCTATTTACATGTAACTTTCTTAGATGTTATATTTGCAAGGATCATGACTTGTCAACCTACAAGAAAAGTTTGAGAAAAGTTCAATGATGAGTTTTATGGTAGTGATAAAGCTAGACAAATAAAGCTCTTAAACTTAAAAAGAGAATTTGAAATGTTAAAAGTGTAAGAGTTTGATCTTTTAAGGGAATACATAGTTAATGTAGATTGTAAACTAAATAAGGGTAATGCGAGAGGAAATTTTAGACCAAAGAATGACAAAGAGTTTTTATAAATCTTTTTAAGAAATTTAAGTAAAAAATTTCTTCTTTAAAAGATTTAAAAGAATTTAGTTAGATCACATTGTCAAAGTTTCTAAGAGTTCTTGAGGGTTAAGAGTGAAGGAGAAATATTAGGAATGACAGTAATTTAAAGGCTACTTTGTTGGCTAAATTAAACCAGAAGGTTTTAACCTTAAAGAATGACAAAAAGTTATCTAGAACTTAAGTTAGTAAAGGCAAGCAACTAAAGTTTGGCAAGAGTTTTGGAAAGTAGGGAAAATGTCTCTCATGTCTTACTAACAAAAGAACTAATCATACATAAGAGAATTTTTTCTAAAAAAGAAAGGTGCAATACAGGTATTATACTAAATTTGGGCATATTGAAAAGTATTATAAAAAGAAACAGTGTATGTAAGGTAGTCAGGGTTTTAGACAACAATCTTCACATCCTTAATAACAATAAAAAGAAAATGTCACTGAAGAAGAAGAAGAAAAGGAGGAACAACTATTTGTTGTATTACTTTTAAATGATGCTAAGAACTAATAGGTTTAATTTTTGGACAATAGGTGTACAAATTATATAACTAGATATGCAAAGTTGTTCAATGATCATAAGCCAACCTTAAGAACTGTTAAGATTAGAAATGAAGCCAAAATGGTTGTAAAGGAAAACATATCAATTCACATCAAAATACTATCAAATACATATTCCTTGATAGATCTTATGCTGGTACTTGAGTTAGACCAAAATTTGTTGATTGTTGGTCAAATGATGCATAAAGGTTATAACTTATTGTTTAAAGAAAAAGGTTATATGATATTTGACCCTAATGTCATAAAAATTACTGAAGTTCTTGTGAAAAATAAGAGCTTTCCTTTACATTTGACTTATGTGGAGGTGATAGATTGCAAAAGCAATAAAGTTATAGGTAAATCCAAGTTATGACACAAGAGAGTAAGGCATTTTAACATAAAAATAATTTAGTTTGCACAAAGGAACAATTTTTTAAAAGATTTACCATTGATTGGAAGTTATACAAATGTATGTGAAAGTTGTGAACTTGGTAAACAACAAAAATTGTCATTCTTTAGTTTAGGTGACTAAAGAGATATATAACAACTTCATTTGGTTTATTTAGACTTGTGTGGACCAATGTAAACAAATTCCTTAAATGGTGGTAGCAAATACTTCCTTCCTTTTGTTCATGATTTCTCTAGAATGACTTAGGTTTGCTTCCTTAAATATAAGTTAAAAGTTTTTGAGATTTTCAAGAGGTTTAAGGCACTAGTGGAGACTTAAAGCAACTGTATCATTAAGATTCTAAGAAGTAATAATGGGAAGGAGTATACATCTATATAGTTCAAGCTTTTCTATAAAAAGGTTGGAATCCAATAATAGTTTATATACCTTAACAAAATAAAGTGATGAAGAGGACAAATAGAACAACAATGGAAATGGTATGATGTATGATTGTAAAGAAAATGTTATCAAACATTTTTTAAACTAAGGCAGTTGACACTATTATTTATTTGTAAAATGGATTACCAATAAGAGTTATTGATGGGAAGACTTCCTTAGAGGCTTAGACTAAAGAAAACCCTCTGTTAAACATTTAAAAGTATTTGGCTCTTTATACTACATACATATATTAGTTGTAAAAAAGAGAAGCTTGATGAAAAAGCAAAAAGAGGCATTTTGGTTGGTTATAATTCTTAATTCAAGGTTTATAATGTGTACAATTTAGTAACAAAAAGATTCAAATTAGTAGAGACCTAAAGTTTGATAAAGATACATTTTGAGATTAGAGTGAATCTCTTATCTAAATAAAAATTTTAATTCAAACCACTACAATTAAGAATTTAGGTTTTGATTGGGAACCTAAAGACTATGATAATGCTCTTACTTAATGTTTTAGACCTTTTTCGAGATATATCAAAAGAATAACTTTGCAATGGTGGAACCATCATCCTTTAAAAAAGTTTTGAAGTCTAAAAAGTGAAGGGTTATTTGAAAGAAGAATTCTCCATAATTATGCAGAATAACACCTAAGAGTTGATTGAAAAACCTACAAACAACAAATCATAGGGGCTAAATGCGATACAAGGTCAAATTGAACTTAAATGGCTAAATTAATAGATACAAAGGAAGACTTATGGTTAAAGGTTATTAATAATAACCTAAGATTAATTATACTAATATATTTGCTCTATTTGGTAAATAAACATGGAAGATTAATCATCTAGATGACAAATTTATTTTTTAAAATAAAGTGTTGAAAGAGAAAATATATGACTTAACTTAACTTAAGGGATTTGAGGTTAAAAGGCAAGAGCAGAAGTTTTACAAGCTAACTAAAACCTTGTATGGGTTAAAACAAGCTCTTAGAGTTTAGTATAATAAGATAGATTCCTTTTTTTGTAGCCAAAGGTTCGAGAGGAGTGAGAATGATCATACACTCCATGTAAAAAAAAGTTCAAATAAAGAGGTTATAATCATCTTACTATATATTAATGACATGTTAATGACTAACAGCAACTCAAATGAAATATATAAGCTAAAATCTATTATGCTAAGTTTATTTCAAATGTCAGGTTTAGGACATATGAGTTTTTGTTAAAGTTTGAAGGTCATTAGACTTATGATGGCATATTTCTTAGTTAAAAGAAGTATACTTAAGAAATTTTGTATGGATTTAAGATGCAACACTGCAAACTAGCGAAAACGCCTTTGGTTATGAATGCTAAACTAAGTAAAAATGATGGAAGTAAAGATGCAGATGCCATAAAGTTCAGAAGTTTGATTGGGAGCTCACTTTATTTGACTACCACTAGACTTGATTTAATGTTTGCAATAACCTTATTGTCTAGATTTATGTATAAGCCTTTCAATAATCATTTTAATGCTACCAAAAGGGTACTTAAGTATCTAAAGTAATCTATTTAGGTTGCCATTTAGTTTAAACTAATTGAACATAAAAATATAGTTGGGTATTTGGATAGTGATTAGGTTAAAAATTTGGATGATATAAAAGTACCATTTGTTATAGCTTCTCACTTTTCTTAGAGATGTTCTCTTGGAATTCTATGAAGTAAGATGTGGTAGCTCAATCATTTGTTGAAGTTGAGTATATAACAAAGCAATAATTAACCAAGTATTATGGTTAAGAAAAATTTTAAAGGATTTAGATATTAAGTAAATTCAAACTATAAAAATCTAGTGTGATAACAAATCTACTGTTAAAATTATCAAGAATCTAATTCAAAAGGAGAAAACCAAACATATGAATGCTAAATATCTTATTATGATAGAAGTTGAAAAAAAATGGTGAAGTCAAACTTGTTTGTTATAGCTCACAAATACGAGTAGTTGATATTCTTACAAAATCTCTTATTAAGTCCAAATTTGGCATGTTTAAAAGCTTACTAAGAGTCTCTAGCAAAACTACTATGAGTCTTTAACAAAAGTCTCAAGGAGAGTTTTGTTAAAGACTCAACTACCAAGAAAAAAAGACAAAGATGGATAAAAACAAGCAAATGATGAAGGTTATAAAGACCACTAAGCAACAATGGAAAAGATTACAACCATGTTAAATGACTTAAACACTGAGCAATTAGATCATTTGCTATGATTAGTTGTTAGTGTTGATGTAAAAGACTTTTATATGTAAGTATTATAGGAAATTGTTGAATTAGTTTAAGTACAAAAGTTAGAATCTAATGTATATCTTTTAAGAAAAAGAAACAAAGTTCTATAATATTACTTACTTTTTTGGTCTCAATATTATATGTGCTCTCTTTCTCTCTTTCTTTCTCTCAAATGTGTTTTACCATTCATAGAAAACACACAACAAACCTTATGACTCAGTTGTTAAAGCAATACATATATATCCTACCATCCATTTCCCTCTCAAATCCCTTAACAACCTCTTTAGCTATGATAGTACCTGAACAACCCTTTGCCACCTTATCAATGTCTTTGTTGAAATGTAAAGGTAATTACTTGAAATGTAAATGATAATATAAGTAGACTAAGATAATGCAAACAATCAGTTGAAGTATAGATTGCAAGCAAGAACCCTAAATAAGGGAAATCGTTGTTAGAAAGCTAAAATATAAATGATTTGCAAAAAAGAAAATTGAAATGTAAGAAGTAGATTTTAAAAAAAATGCTTTACTTTTTCTTAGTTAATTACTTGCTGGAAATAAGCTTTTTATAACTATTTCTTAGGTATGAAAATACTAAAATTGAGAATTCATTTATTTTGCTTACTACTTACTATTTTTGAACTTTCCCTGACCATTTCATAATAGTTAGAATAGTTAAATTAGATTTGTTAGTTTAAATATTGTCCTTTGTGTCATAGTGCATACATATGCTAATTATTTTAAAAAAAAAACTTCTTAACTTACGGAAAAAAAAAAAGTATTTAATGAATATTTGAGATACCTTTGTATCCACTTCCTTTATGCAATGTTTTTAACCTTTATGAAAATACATATTAATGGTGAAATCTAACTTTTGCATCTTTTATTATTATTATTATTCTTTACTTATTCTATTTTTAGTAAGGTTGCCTGATGCTAATATCTATTTTTTGAATCTCCTTAAGCCATTTTATCTCTATTAACCATACATGGTCATTGTTTTCTTATATTACTATTACCCTTTTTTTTGTTCATATATCTCCCTTTTCTTTTGTTTTTTATTATTCAGGGCCTTTCCCTTTATTAGTATCCAAGTTGCTTGTTATTGATAGAGAAGAATTTTTTGCATTATTGTTAATTCCTTATTTAGTTATTGGATAAACCAATTTTTACTCTTAATTAGGTGCTTAGACTTCCTTTTGCTAATGGTCTTTAAAGGTCTCTCTATAAGCTTTTAAAAGATATACAAAACTGGGTTAATTTATTTATAGGCTTGATGCTAAGCCTTGCAATGTTCAAAACTTATTGAAATTTATAAGTTTCCTTGACTATTTCTTTTTATTGCCTAAGATTTAAGCTTAAAGAAATTAGGCTTTTAGTCAATAAATAAATAAAATTTAATTTTACTTAATTATATTTTTTAAATTTAAATTAAACGAAAATTAGTTTAATTAATTATTGTTAAAAATATAATTCGAATTTTTGATTTTGATATATCTTATTAGATATTTAAGATTGTGTGTGTGTGTCAAAGTTGAGAGAAAGATGAAATGTTTATATAATAATATTTACTTAATTTTATGAATATTTAAGTATTTGATTCAAATTATAATTTGTTTAGTAAATTCTTATAATTTGTAGTATTTAGTATTAATCAAATAGTTAATTTGTAATTTTTTTTAATATTTTAATAAAATTAAAATTTTAACATGTATCAAATTTATTCAATTATAATTTGTTATATATTACAATTGATTAAATTCATATTTACAATTTTTCATATATATTTAAAATTTTGCACAACACATATACTTATAATTAAAAAAAAATAAAAAAGTGTAAAATAATTTCAAAAAAATAATTTTAATTTTTTTACAACAAAAAAATATTTTTAAATTTATATTTTTTTCTTAGAAAGAAAAAGAAACTCATAACTTAAATTTTTTTCTTGTTATTTTCTTTTTTTCTTTTTATGACCTAAAGATCAAATTCTAAATAAAAATTAAAAATTTAGATGGTTCTATTATTATATTTTACAACTAATAAAATTTTTTATTTTTTTAAAAAGGAAAAAATATTTATAATTGAAGTGTCTTTTTATTTTTTATTTAAATAAAATATAAATAATATTATATTTTTTAATAAATATAATAAATTTGTATGTTATTGTAATATTAATATAAAAATATATTTAAAATTAAAAAAATAGAATTTTTTGTAAATAGGAAAAAAAATAATTTTCAAAATTACGCCCACTTTTATTTATTTATTTTTTTTCCAAAAGCGAAATTTTATAGACGAGGAGGAGACGGTTCCTTTCTGCTGCGTGGAATGGGAACTACCGACACCCGTCTCCCCAGTCTCCACTCCCACATGAACGTGCTTGCATCGTGGCATTTTTGCGGTCTCCTCAACGCCGGAACATTTAAGAAGTGAACCGACTAGGGGTAGTTTTCCAATTTTGGACCCCTATCCTTTGTTTTTTTTTTTTTTTTGGGTCTAGTTTCCCTTCATTGTATTGTTTTTGATGTCATAAATCACTTTCTGATTTCACTTTTGATTTTCTTTCTTTTTTTTTTTTAAGAAAAAATCCCAGACATTTTCGTTACATGTTTGAATCTTTTATTGTTAATCAATCATTAAAGCATTTTATATGACATGTAGTCATAGGTTACATTAGATACCTCGTCAACAAAAAATAATTATGGGACTTTTATGAACAAATAAAATGTTTAAAAAAATTGGAAAAGTTCAAAAAGAATTCTGAAAATTCTAAACAAATGAAAATAAAAATCTAATTTATTTTGACAATATTGTAAAAGTTTTCAAAAAGGTTTTAAAAATTTCAAATTATTCAAAAAAAAAATATTTTTTTTGACATGTAACTTCATTGTTAAACTTTTCAAATTTTTTAAATTTTTTCAAATTTTATGGTAAGTTCATTTTAAAAATATCACACCTTTATTTTTTAATTAGGTAGCATTTAATTTAATTTAAGTATAATTATGTGTTATATTATATATTTTAATAGTTGACTAATAATAAAGAATTAAAATATATAATGACAAAAATAATGAGATTAATTTTAAAGTAAAAAAGAAAAGGTATTTATGATTTATAAAAAGTGTGACGATCAAAAAAAGTTATTTGTTTCTTTTATAAACGAAAAGGAGAGGGTGAAAATTAAAAGGGTTAAAATAAAGAGGAAAAAAAAAATCTCAGAGAGAGAGAGAGAGAGAGGAGAGAGGGAGGGGAGGTCAGGGCTGTGCATTTTTGTAATTTGAGGTGGGAAGGGTCCACCAACATGCGACCGTGTCTGTCTCTTTTGCTAAAGTCCATCGGACGATGTGGGGCCCTGCCCGCATCATCATCCCTCCGTGTCCGTCTGTTTGAAGTTGAACTTCGAATCCTCCGTAACACTAAAAACACACACCCCGGCTCTCCTTCTCACCCCCTTCAAATCTAAAGCACCACCTGACGTATCTCTCCACTACACACGCCACCCAGACATCCCCATTCTTCCCTCTCTCTCTGTCTGCGTCTTTCGTTTGCAAGACATTCGAAGGTGTTGGTTACCGAGCCATTTTGAAGCAGAAGAGAAAAAGAAAACGACATAATAATCACGATAATAGCAGTAATAATTATTATTATCGTCGTGGTAGTGGTAGTGGTAGTGGTAGTGGTAGTAGTAGGAGTCGTAGAAGAAGAAGAAGAAGATGGCATCGAGTGCTTATAGAAATGGCGCTCCTAAGGGAGCAGTCAAGCCTCTCGCTTCAAATCCCAAGTCATCGTCATTCAAATCAAGGCCCATTCCGACGGGATCCGCTTCTCGCCGGAGTAGCACCGGTTCTTCCAATGCCGCGGACGACGGAGGTCAGTCTTTCCTTTTTCATTCCTTAGTTCCCACCAACGATTTTTTTATTATTATTATTTTTACTGTTACTATTGGTATTTGCTTGGCCTTGTAGCAACAATACATCAACTTGTCTAAGCAATTGCAATTGTTAATTGGACTTGTAAGACAGTTCCCGGACGAGTTCGAGTGGCTGTGAGATTGCGGCCGCGAAATGCGGAGGAGTTGCTGGCCGATGCAGATTTTGCTGATTGCGTGGAGTTGCAGCCTGAGGTGATGTACAATCCCTGTTACTTTAAATGTATATGCGTACGTTTACCAGGATAGGATAATTATAGCTTCGCTGCTTTTGGTGCCGTTAACCTCACCATTTTGAGCATTTGCTCTGCCTGCCTCCAGCTTAAGAGGTTGAAACTTAGAAAGAACAATTGGGATGCGGACACTTACGAATTTGATGAGGTGCTCACTGAATTCGCATCGCAAAAGCGTGTCTATGAAGTTGTTGCCAAGCCCGTTGTGGAGGTCTCTTATGTTTACTTCAACTAAAAAGCTCTTACTAATTTCGTTTGCCTGCTTAGTTGCCAACATTACCTTTTCTTCCCCCCCCCACTCTATCTGATGTTTGTTCTGATTTGTAGAGTGTTCTAGATGGCTACAATGGGACTGTGATGGCTTATGGTCAGACCGGTACCGGAAAAACTTTTACACTTGGACGCCTGGGAGATGATGATACTTCTGCTCGTGGGATCATGGTTCGTGCAATGGAGGATATATTGGCTGATATTTCTCCTGACACGGATTCTGTTTCAGTCTCATACTTGCAGGTTGTTAGGCTCTATTCGAGAAAACATTATTGAAGCATTCTATACATTCATTTCATTTGCTTTTTCTTGAGCTTAGCTGCTACCTCATTTCACTGTAAAATGTAAACTACAGCATATGTGCTTCCATCTTGCCAGAATATGTTTCTATCTCCTTTGAAAGTTCACTTAACACTAATATTCAGGAATTGGTTAACATTTTTGCTTCTACAAATACATGTAGCTTTATATGGAGACCATCCAGGACCTCCTTGATCCAGCAAATGATAATATTGCCATTGTGGAAGACCCCAAAACTGGAGATGTTTCACTACCTGGGGCAAGTCTTTTAGAGATAAGGGACCAGCAGAGTTTTGTGGAGCTGCTAAGATTAGGAGAAACTCATAGAATTGCTGCTAATACAAAACTGAATACTGAATCATCTCGCAGTCATGCTATTTTAATGGTGACTAGTCTCCCTCTATCTTTCTCTCGTTTTCAAGTCCATGCACCTGTTTGCCAAGATATCCCGTGCCACTATATTCAAGTCTGCTACTGCAGGTTCATGTTAAAAGATCAGTTGGGGGACAAGAGGATACTCCTTTAAGTGGAATTGATAGCTCATCTCACTTGGTGAAACCTTCCAAGCCTCTTGTTCGGCGAAGCAAGCTGGTTTTGGTTGATCTGGCAGGTTCAGAACGTATTCATAAGTCAGGTGTGTTTTTGAACGTACCATTTAATGTACCATGTCATACATATTTGACCATTTAGCTGACTAAAAATCTGTGTTCTCATATTAAATGTTTATTTTTTCCTGCCTGCCTATGTTAGAGGTGGGGAAGTTGGATGGGGATGGACATTTTGTATGTGCACTCGAGTCCTCTTTTCTAAGAAAGCTTTGAGGAGAATATCATAGCCTGAATATGTTTGTTTCTCTTTTTCCATTGTAACTCCAATTGGATATGATTCTCTTATTATGAAAAGGAATGGATGTCATTTTGGGTTTGCAACATTTCTTTGGATAATTTTAACTATTTGCTCTTTCATTCTTTTGTTTTGGAAGTTTCTGTTCTATGAGCTTGGAAATATATGGTTGCATTGTATGGCTGTGATAATCACAGTCTTCCTGGTTCTATGAGTTACCATAGACATGTCCTGTGACATGTTCTTTCCTCTTTTGTCCTGGCAGGCAGTGAGGGACATATGCTAGAGGAAGCCAAGTCTATCAATCTTTCATTGAGTGCATTGGGGAAGTGCATTAATGCACTGGCAGAAAATACTGCTCATGTTCCAGTTCGTGATTCAAAACTTACAAGATTGCTTAGAGATTCATTTGGAGGTGAGATTCCTTTATTGTCACGAAGTCAAGGCTTGCGATTCAATTTTGATCTGACTGAATTTGTTCATAAGATGGTATCAATCATACAATTACATTGATACTGAATTGTTCATCTAAATAAGAGCTCTTTATGTTTGCTAATGTCCTCTTATTGCAACTCTTGTCCCCCTATGGGTGCTACTGGAACCTTGTCATGTATGAGTTTCTTCTGCTGCTAATTTAGTGGAGACTACTGCTGTTAAAAGGCTTACATAGTAACACATAATCATTAATCTGCTGTCCTATTACAGGTACAGCAAGAACATCATTAATTGTAACTATAGGTCCCTCACCCCGTCATCGAGGAGAGACTACAAGTACTATATTGTTTGGACAACGGGTGAGCATGGTGAATTGATCAATCTTGTCTGTATCAGTTGTGCCTGCTAATGAGCCATCATTGTATTTCCATGGGTGGTTCTAATATGCTTATGTTTTGACTAATTTTTCTAATATTATACTAGCATATGGATTTTGTTTGCTGCCTACCTTGTGCACCCTGTTAACATGGATTACCATTTTATGCCTGTTTTTGTTATTTTTGAGAGCATTTGGAAACTCTTATTATATATTATGTACTGTATCAAAGAGTACCTTCTGATTATATGTGTTACATCATTTATATTTAGGCCATGAAAGTTGAGAATATGTTGAAAATAAAGGAAGAGTTTGACTATAAAAGTTTGTCTCGAAAGCTTGAAATACAAGTTGACAAGCTCATCACAGAAAATGAAAGGCAGCAGAAGGCTTTAGATGATGAAGTTGAAAGGATAAATCAAGAAGCACAGCATCGTATTTCTGAGGTTGAGAGGAACTTTGCAGAAGCCTTGGAGGTTAGTCCATCTACTCGCAACATTTCTTTGAACAACAGCTTTGCATATTGCTTGTTACCAAGTAATGTTTATTTCATAAGGACTTATCATTTGACCACATGTATGTCATTGTGCTTTTTCCTTTTGCATCAAACAAGGAAAGAGCTGAGGGTATAATTGGTTGTGAATGATACTGAGAGTTTACTGGTCTTCATTTAGGTTGGTTCCCATCTTAGACAGTAGAAAAAGGAGAGGGAATAGAAGTGTGATAGCTGAAAAATGCTTTAACTGGAAAAACGTTCAGAGAAACTTTGTATTTATTTTCCTCATATACTTTATAACGTTTATTTGCATCCATAATGTTCAATTCCTGTCATCTTTAATTTTTCCAAGTATTTAAGTTTTGTGCTACTTTTTGTAGAAGGAAAGGATAAAGTGCCAGATGGAATATATGGAGTCAGTAAAGAAGCTGGAGGAGAAAATTGTGATGAATCAGCGTGATGGCTTCATTAGTAATAAATGTAATGGAGAGGTATTCTTTCTGTAACAGATTTGTGGTGCTAGGTTTTCTTGTTCTGAGAAAGGACTCTTGTGGTGTTTGGTGAAATTTAGTGGGCCATTGCAAGTGTCGGCATCTTTTAAACTAGTTTAGTCTTTTGCCCTCACTAGTTATTTTTATTTGTCTGTTGTAAGCTCCTCTTGTGCAGCAATGAGGTTGCAGTTTTGTGGTGCCATAAGGATTAGGACATGTTGCAATTACATAACTACCTTATCAATTCATTGTAATCTGTTTTCTTGGATCCAATCAGCATGATCATTACTTGTCTCTACCTCTTCTCTTCCTATGCTACAGGTAGCACAGTTTTCTGTCCCCGAGGAAATTGCTGAGCTGAAAAGGTTGCTTGAAGATGAAATTCAGCTAAGAAAGGCAGCTGAAGAAGAGGCCAATGAGTTAAAGGGTCAATTAGGACAATTTTTGCAGTCTGGGGTAAGATTTATGCTTTATTGTGAGAGTATTTCATTTGCACAATCTGACTTGTCTTTTTCTAAGCTTTATTGCCACCTAGCACCGACTCCCCTTCTTAAACCAGAAATAGAACCTAAAGAAAGAAAAAAGATGGAATCTTGGGTTGTCTAATATAAGGGATCTTTTTCATGCACTAGGTAGGTGGGGATTTGGAGGTTTTAAGGCTCCACAAAAGACTGGAAGATGATGCTTATGAGAGGAAGAAACTGGAAGAAGAAATTTCAGCTCTGCAAAGTCAGTTGTTGCAATTGACTTTTGAAGCTGACCAGGTATGTGGTTTTAGAGTGTTGAAAGAGCTCTATGGGAAGTGCTTCGAAAGTGGATGTCTACTCCAATAGTACTGGATGGTTGTGAGATTTAAAAATCTTGTTTCTTCTTGAAGCCTGGATATTTTTTGAATTCAATTCTGTTCATCCCAATTCTACATTTACAGGCAAGAAGGTATCTTGACAGAGGTGGACCTGGAAATTCTTTTACTAGTTTAGATTCTCTGATGTCTCAGTCCAGGCATCCTCAGTTTAAAGACTCTGTAAATGGACAGAAGTTGCCAATCTCCACACTCTTTGAGCAAGGTAAATAATATGTAAGCATGAAGTAATAAGTAGACAGATTTAGTCCATGCATTTCTGATAGTTTTGTTACATCCAGTCTAAGTGTTTCTGAGAATTTTGTCAATCAATTTGACAGTTGGATTGCAAAATGTTTTGTCATTGCTTGAGTCAGAAGATGCTAATGTGCGAATTCATGCGGTAAAAGTGGTGGCAAACTTAGCTGCCGAAGGTCAGTATTCAAGTTACCTTCTTTTCTCACTAATGCATGGGAACTGTTCTTCATGTTTGAACTGTGGTGTTCATTTTTTGAGCAATGTGGATCTTGAGTTTGGGTCTACAGGCCTTAACACCCCCCTCCCACCCGAAAAAAGAAACGAATAAAGAAGCAGGAAGGAAAATTCCTTTGTCTCTGGATTTTGCTGCATAATTATAATGGGAGTTCACAATTTGTTAAGCAGAATCAAACCAAAAGAGGATTGTTGAAGCTGGTGGCCTTACTTCCCTGCTGATGCTTCTCAGAAGCTATGAGGATGAAACTGTTCGCAGAGTTGCAGCTGGTGCAATTGCCAACCTTGCAATGAATGGTAATGATGGAACTGCCCTGTTTTCTCCAAGAGTTCTGGAAGCATGTTTGCTGAAGGATGTGAAAAGCACGTTGCTTATAAAATCATGGTTTTCCATATTGTTGCCTTACAGAAGCTAATCAAGAGCTTATAATGGCACAAGGGGGAATTAGCTTGTTATCCGTGACAGCAGCTGATGCTGAAGATCCTCAAACTCTACGTATGGTTGCTGGAGCTATTGCTAATCTGTGTGGAAATGGTATAATGCATCTTTTATTCTCTGTCTTTATGGTTTTGTGGCAGTTAATGACATTATGAGAGCACATACTTAGCTCTTGAAAAAGTTGAAAAGAATCATTGGCACTGGAGTATTTTGGATTTGCTGCCTGACTAAGAATGGTTAAACATTAGTTATTCTTAGAGGATAGTAATTTGTGGAGACATGGAAGTCCTCATTCACATATAGTTATGATTAATGAGAGCAATAATATCAAAAGTTTTCCATGCAGAGTATTCTTAGTGATTTACAACTTAACTAAAGATTGTATTTACTCAAGGTTTCAAATTGGCTTCACAGGACCGCAGCAGTGTTTGCATTTGAATTCATCTTTGCTGATGTCTTTTGTAATTTTGTCCAGACAAGCTACAAACAAAGCTGAGGTCTGAAGGGGGGATAAGGGCTTTGTTAGGAATGGTGAGGTGTGGACATCCTGATGTCCTTTCCCAAGTTGCACGTGGGATTGCAAACTTTGCAAAGTGCGAGTCACGAGCATCTACACAAGGTTAGTGTTCTGTGTAATGCAAGCTATTATTTCCGATTTGTTGCAGTAGAAGCCTAGAACGAAACATTGGACCTGGTTATATTTCAACAACCATGTAGCTGGAAATCTGGAAATGATTGGTGTAAACTGCATGGGGGCATAGCTCTCATATCATCAGAGAAGCTCCTTTACTGACGAGAAAAATGGAGAATGAATAAATTGAAGCTGTACTATGACACCATACTAACCTCTGGCAGGAATAAGAGGTGGCAAATCCTTTCTTATAGAAGATGGTGCACTTCCATGGATCGTACAAAATGCTAATAATGAAGCAGCGCCAATAAGGCGCCACATTGAGCTGGCACTTTGCCACTTGGCGCAGCACGGTGAGTGCAACTTTTGCTTATTTCCATGGAGAATTTTAGTGATATCTTTAACTTGAAAATTTTGAGATTTCAGAAGTAAATGCCAAAGACATGATTAGTGGAGGCGCACTCTGGGAGCTTGTTCGTATCTCCCGGGACTGCTCTAGAGAAGACATAAAAAGTCTTGCACGTCAGACATTGAATTCAAGCCTGACGTTCAGATCCGAGATGCGGCGGTTACGGATAGAGTGTTGACTGCAGGAGTAATTTCTTCCATCCGCTCTCCAAGGGCCCCCCCCTGATCGACCCCTGATGGCTGGTGTACAGATCGTTTGAGAATGATAATACTACATTCTTCATGCTAGATTAGCAACCCCCCCCTCTCCGTTCAGCCGAAATCTTCTGGCAATTTTGGTGTAAAGAAGTGAGGCCCTGCGTTTGTATTCTGTAATCCGTGTACTATTACTATATCATTTTCTTGTGGTATATTAATTTAATTCTAATAGCCGGATGGATTGAAGGAGGAGGATTAAGTAAGACCTGGGAAAGAAAAGAAAAGCAAAAACAATGTCGAAGGAGTTCCTCACACCACATCGGTTGGGTGGGCCTTGTATTCGACACCAATCTGACGTTTATAAATTTGGCTTGAATCAGAAATGAAGTACAAAGGTATGTGTCTGCCAATCCTACCCTCTAAAGGACTCGTTATATTGCAATGATATGTGAGCGCTGACCTAAATAACATTAACTCTTAGCCAAGGAATGGGCTGGTCTAGTTTAAAAAGCTCATCTGCTATTTATCCAATTCCCAGCTACTCCTGGAAGAATTTCTCTGTAGGCACGCACGGCGCTCTGTGGATTACAGTGCATTTTTCCAAAGTACCCCACGCAACAAGGAGTTTCAGAGTTTGAGATTTCAAATTGGGATTTTAGTCAAAAAGTTAATTAATTAAAAAGTAGAATAATAAATAGAACTCCTGCGGGCTCCATTTGCAATAGGAGGGTTAAATCTTTTTTAACCTCCTGTCACAGGTGAATAGGTTTTAATAAATTTGTTGTGCAAAGAGAGAATAAATCGGAAAGCCAGTACCACTAGCTAGCTAAACTCCCTGCCTGGCGCGGTGTAATAAGATAGTCAGAATTTACATTCAAATATACCGATCTTGGAACCATAGCAATTAAGCGCAACTGGCAGATGAAATGAGAATAGGATATTCAGTATATACACGTGGTCGATTCCGAGAAAATTAGAATCATACAGTAAATGTTACCAGGGAAACAAGATCATTTTATGAGCAGGAGGCAAGGAAGCCTAGACAGCAATAGCATGTTTCACTCTCCAAAGTAATTTGCCGCTGGGAGGCTTCGAAGGGTGCAGAAAATGGATGATTTTAAAAGTTAAAACAATAAACAGCCCTTGTCATTGGAGGATCCCAACGACTTAAGAAGTGTCCAGAATTAATCCGTATTGAAATCCTGGCGAAAAAGGGCTATTGCGGGACTAGTTTTCCAGCACCCATATCAGTCTAACCTAAGCGGGAGATAAAAGACACTTGATTTAAAAGAAGTTCGATATAATTAATGCATATATGCACAACTGCGAGGTGCGGGTACCTTGGCATAAAGGGGTCATTTCAGAAGCTCTATCACGAGATGGCCGCCAGAAAAGATAGCAGAAGGCATAAGATGGCAACGATGGAATCATAACATTTTAGACATGCATTTAATCATTCCGGGTGTATATATTCAAAGAATCTAGATTTATTAATCATGACGGCACACGATGGCATTTTCACAAAGTACAATAGTATTGTCCACCTAATTATAATTCATCTCCAAGTATGCACTAGAAATAGTAAACTTCGTAAGGAAAATGCATTGGGAGGAACATTTTATTTATTTATTTATTAAATGACAGACGGGTGAAAAAAGAGATAAGTCAGGTAGCTAGCCCGCCTATGGGAGTAGCCACGCCAATTATGTCTACTTGAAATAGTATTATACCAATCCCTGGAGGAGGAGACTCCTAAACTTGGATTGCAGCATCGGTAGACCCCCAATCATCTGGTGCGGATTGAGGGGAACATTTACTCTTCAGGATCCATTAAAAAATAAAATAAAATTCTCTTTAGGAGAACCAAAGTGCAGCAATTAGTTTCACAAGGACGGAGAATATATGGATGTTACATATCTGGGCTTTTCTTTTTTATTTACTGGGAGACTCTGAGTCTCCCACTGTGTAATAGATCTAGGAAAATCTTTCCCCATCTCATCTAACCCTGCCATCTCACTTTGTAAATCCGAACACACGAGTTTTGATAATTAATTAAATTTAATTAAATATCTAAAGATTAATCATTGGGTGAGACATTTTCAGCAATACGAGGAAAAGCAAGGAAAAAATTAACATTCAAATCAACAAATTTAAACATTTCAAAACAAAATGGTGAAATCCTTCAGCTCCTTATTGTTAAAATTAACTCTGATTCATTTCATATTAAAAATTAATATTAAAATAAAATTAAATAATTGAATATATATGATTTCCTATTATTACTAAATTAATATATGAATATAAAATAGACTAGTTAAGTCTAATTTAATAGATTTTAATAATTGAGTAGAATTAGATATTTGATATTATATAATATGAGTGTCTCATTTATTATATAGTTAGTGAGTATGAATATAAATTTTTATTATGTTAGCAATGAATATAACTTTATATGTATGTTATTTAGTTCTAATAATGATCTAAAAATTGGTTTGATTCAAGAGTCACTATTAGAGTAGGATCATTTGGGGAGTCATCATCAAAGATGTTACTTAAAGAAGGAATCAAATAAGAGTTGATATACAATCTAAAAATTATAAAAGAGCCATTTCAATCTAAGAACCAAAGAAAAGGGAGAACAACCATCAATTATCACCAAATGCTGCTAGTCACAATCAAAACAATTTTTAGAATTACTAATTGATTCATTAATTATATTAGAGTAGATATATGATCAAAGAAAATATATAAGTCTCATCAAAATTGCCATAAAAACCACCAAATTGCCAATAAATGTCACTAGAGTGCCAACATCAACCACTATGCATAAGGAAAAGAAAAAGACAAAAAGAAAAAGAGTAAGAAAAAGAAAAGAGCATAATAATCTAATTTACAAAAAAATAACAACAAAATAATAAAAAAAGTAAAGATTTGGACTTAAAAATAAATTTAGAAGTTAAATTAAAATTTAAAATTATAAGTAATTTAGGTAATATAAATAATTTAAATATAAAATTTTAATATAATAGATGTTGAGTTAGTAAAATTTATAAAATTCAAATATAAGCACTTGTAAAGTTGAAAGTTAAAGGTAGTTCAAATTAAGAATTTATTAAGTTAAAGATTAAAGGTAATATAATTTAATTTTTTATATGAGATATAAAATGAGAAAGTGAAATATGTATATAATAATATTTTATAAATAATACATTTTATAATGTGTTGTATATAATAAAGTTATAAGTTTTATTGTTCAAAATCTTATACCTTAAGTTCCTTAAAGATTAAAAAATCAAACAAAAATTGATAAAGATTAGTTACAAAAAAATTGTTGAGGGAATTTCTTATAATTTATTGATAATAATTTGAAAATATGTCATGTTTGCAATGATCTTGTTAGAAGACAAATTAGGGTTTTAGATGAGTTTAAAGATAAGGTGGCAAAATTATTGATATGGCGTGATATTTTAAAAATAATGAAGTCAAAATACAAGTTTGAAAAAAATAAATTATTGAAATTTAAAAATTTTGTCAAGTTAAAATAGATATTATAAATGATTATAAAATCGAATTAAGTTTAAGAGAAATGTTAAAATTAATTTAAATTCATCACAAGTTAAAAATTAGTATTTAAGTAAAAATTAAATAATTGAATATATATAATTTTATATAATTAAGGAACTAGCATTTGAATAAAAATTAGATTAATTGAATTAGTTCAATACAATTTCAATAAAAATTAGATATTTGTTATTATATAAGAATTTAAATATTTTAATTTATCGTATAGTTGGTGAGTATAAATATAGATTTTTATTATATGACTAGAGAATATGATTTTATGTTTAAATTATTAAATTTTAATAGTAATATTAAAATTAATTAAATTTTAACTTTAACAGTAGTATTGAAGCTAATTAAACTCTAAGATCTACTTCTTTCAAAATTGCTTTTCGATAAAATGGTTTATTTTGATTAGGTTATCCCATAAATTCACCATGTTGATACATTAGGATTGTCTCATGCAATAATTTTTCCTACTGAGATGTCTCCCAGTACAAAATTTAGCAAAATGAGTAGATACAAGCCAACCATCTAAAAAACAATTAAAAGGGTTAATATCTATTCTCAATTGTACACCAGAGTCAAAACTCAAATTCATCTTTTGATAGATGATGTAGCTGGTGTTCGCATATTTGTCTTGTACATCTTTGTACTCTTTCAATCCGGTTCTCTTTTCTGAGGGAAAAGAGGACTTTCGGGACAATTTCTACGCATAACACAATATCTCATTCAACAATTTAAATTTTTAACTTGAATAGATTCTCACCATTGTGCTAAAACATCTTGAAAATAGTCAAAAATTCATTCTTTAAATCAATTTCTGGATTTCAGCACAAGGATGGTTTTTCTCATAAAATAAGAAAGGCACAATATCATGTTTCTTTTTGTTTTTTGTTTTTAAACTATGCACTAAGCAAAGTATAGCAAAAAATCAATTCTTCAACAAGTTCCCTTAGGCAAAAATGTGTTGGATTGAAATCATACATTCATGTTGATGTGTGGATAGATGTTTTTTTTTTTTATACAAGTAATTATAGGGTGCATATGTTGTCTTGAAGATATATGTAACTTGCAAAACCATTTTTTTTAATAAAAATAAGAATAAAATTATATATATTTAACTTTTTTTTTTAAAAAATCCCATATTGTCAAAGTTTCGTAGACTAGATTGTGTCTAGTCAAAAGTTTAAACTACTAAATATGGATTATCTATATTGTAAGTTAGACTAATGAATAATGTTATTTTGCCATTCAAGAAAAAAGTGAGACTAAGTCTCCATAATTAGATGACAATCTTTGCATGTGCTAGGCTCCAACAGTGCAAGATTTAGTGCATATAAGAGATGAGGAAAATAATCTTTGTTGTCATTTTATGAAACTTCGTAATAACAAAAGCATACGTTTTCCAATTGACTGTTTTCTTAAAATAATCTCAAAGCAAGAACTCACGAATTCAATCAACGCATGTCACATAGATCTTATTAAAAAATACTGATAATTTCAGCACATGGTAAAAACTATGTATTAGCCGACCAAGATTATGTATGATTGTAGGTAAAGATTAACATATAAACATTTCCGAGTCTTATTAACAATTTAATTATTCAAATTGAATTGTTCTTCGTTATTCACACTTTCAACACATCTGCAGGATAAAAGGAGTTTGTGTTTTATTTACAATTTCTATGAAATGCATTTGCAATAAAAATCCTACCTGAAAATATATATACAGTTTTAGAATGATAGGTCTTGGCTCATGAAATTTATTTTCCTAATGATTTCTAGAGTTCAAATTTCAAATTAAGGCCTATGGGGCTAATCCACCGAGAATTCCAAAGTGTAGTAGGTTAGGTTATTTTTTATTATGGGAGCACCACTAAATAGTAACATTTATTATTGTACATGTAGGTATAAAGAAGATAGTAAAGTAATTTCATTCTACTTCTAATTTTATTTGTTTATAATAATAAATAAGATATAATTAATCTATATTTCCTATATCTTAACAAACATTGTTAATTAATTTTTGTCTTACTGGAATTACAAGATAGATTAGTGCCTAATCATAAAAAAAAAAAAGAAAAAAAGAAAACTTGGGAGAGTTAGAGTTTGAACTCAACTCCCAAGAGTTTTGATCGTTTGACCAATTAACATTATTATATACATCTAAAAATTACTTAGGATTCAAGTGAATGTTACGGAATTTTTTAGTGAAAACAAAAAATTGAACCATGGAAGTAGCTAAATGATGACGGTAAAGAAGTACATCAAGTACTAATTAAATGAAACGCCTACCCGACATTACATTGGTAATGAGAATATTATCAATCGTATTTCATATCAAACAGATAAAAAAGAAAAAAAAAAGGGGGGTTGGGGGGGGGGAAATCAACGAATGTAAATGTTACCAAATGATTTGATGAAGACCCTATCAATATTGTCATTGATGGGGGACATCACCGGAAAGCCTAATTAAGAGAAAGCAGAGGTAAACATTAAGGTATGACTAGAAAGAATGATCAACAAATATGGAGTGGCAGTAATCAATAGTTTCAGTTACAAATAGTTTTTTCAGAGGTTAATGCTATCCAATCCAGAATCAAAATTGTACTCTTGTTATTTTTTCAAGATTTTCATCTTCACACACACACACACACACACACATAGATAATCGATTAATTTCCACAACTTTTACTGCTGTAGTGCCTGTGACAGTCTTGGAATTTAGAGAGAGAGAGAGAGAGAGAGAGAGTGTAAAGCTTGAGGTCTGTTTTGTCCTAGTTGTTGTGGGTTGGGGATGATGCCTTTATATGGGAGTGTAGCTGCCTCGAAAATGAGCTCTTGTTTTTTTACAGGGCAGCGCACGTGTAGCCCAGTACCCAATGTTCATGCAGGCAGCACTGGAATGCTTCCATAATGCTCAATCAAAACCCTAGCTAACAAGTTCCAAATCAGAAACTGAGTTTTGAGAAAAAAAAGAAAAAAGAAAAAAAGAAAAAACAAACAAACAAATCAAAACAATTGAGAACCCTAGCCCCATAACTTTATGCTTGATGAAATTGACTCTTCCTCAAAGCAACCCTCTCTAGCAAACACCAAATTAATTAAAATCAACTAGTCTTTGGATATCTGGTGGATGAACACATGCAACAAGAGGGGGAAAAAGGAGAGAGAAAGAGAGAGAGAGAGAGAGGGAGAATATATTAACCATCTATGTATCTTTGAATAAAGTGGCAACAATGAAAATGCTTTCAATGTAATATACTGGAAAAAAAAATAGAAGAAAAAGAATATGTCTACCAGCAAAACCAAGATATTACGAAATTGGAATAAAATTTATTTATAAATGTTTTTGCTCAAAAATCTAGGAGCATAATTATAATCAACAGAATGTATATATAAAAGCAACAGATCAATGTTTATTTAAAAGTTTTTTTTGTTTTTTTTTTTTTGTGTGGCTATAGAAGTATAGAAATGTGTTTTTGGTCATCTTAAGGAGAAATCTGATCAAACTTTCAGCGCTGCACATAAAAGAGCAAACACCTTTGCTCCAATTTCTTTAAAAATTTTCTCTAGCCTTTCTCCGCAAACAAGGAAGGATTAATTTTCAGGCAAGCTATCAGAGCTGCAACTGACGGGAAGTGGATCGAGAGAGAACAAGAGAGTTGAAATCCCACCTCCGGAAGTTTCTTCAATTTTAACCAAAACCGATCGATGCAGGTGTAGATATGAATGAGTATGAGCCCTAAGCCATGGGCGCTTTTGAAATTTGTATACTCTTCTGTCAAACTATCAAGCACAGAGATGAATACTCATTTGCAACGCATAACCTAAGATTTGAGTTTTGACAGAAAAGAAAGATGGGAATAGGAGGAAGAATGAAGATCGATGACTTCAAGAGAAGAAATAAAGCAAAGAAGAAGAAGAAGAAAAACATACACAGTTTAATTAATTTCTACTTGATGTTACTAATCAATAAGGAGGGCGACCTGTGCCCCAGTAGGCTTCGGCTGGGACTTGTACCGAATTTAGTAGATTCTGTGGCAACCCTTGAAAGATTGATGGGTTTGGATCTTGCATGATCTGCTGCTGTTGCTGCTGCTGCTGCTGCTGACCAAAGATTCTGGGAAGTGGTGAGCATGGGAATGAGCTACCTGACGGCACTGGGAGCGGCTGCGACTCATCCTCCTCCAACGGCAGCCTTTCGTACGCTGCATTACCGAAAGAGGCCGCCATGATCACCAGCGGTCCAGATGCCAGAAGTGGACCCACCACGCTGCCCCCAACCACCTGGCCCTGACCACCAGCTAGGTATATGGTCAAGCCGGATGCAGCCGGAGGAGCTGGAGGCGGCAGGAACGAACCGGAAAGTGATAATATCTCGAACCTTCCATGTAAAGTTACCACTGCGGCTGGAGCGCCCGGTTGCCTAAGATTGACATTACTTACGGTTCCCGTTCCGCCCAAGATGCAAAATCCCCTTTGCCTCCGCCTTGCAAAAGTAGAGACGCTCTCCATGATGTCGCAGCCGTCGGCAATTTCCATGACATGAGACCGAAGGGCATTGGCGCTGTCTCTGGTGATTATGATCGGCGGTTTGGGCTTGTTCTTGGAACCTGGGGGTCGCCCTCGAGGCCGTCTCGTGTTCTCTCCTTCTCCACCGGAGCTTGCTCGGACTAATTCTTTGCCATCGATAATCGCGGTGGCGCTAACGGTGGTGACTTCGTCGTGTTCTCGCTTTTGACCGCGGTTGAGGCTGCCGTTACCCCTTTGCTCGTCTTCAGAATTGTGCTGCTGACGGTGTTGCTGAAATTGATGGTGGGGATGTAGATGAAGATCGCTGGCATGAAAGGGAGGTGGAAGAGGGCGCCCGTGGGCTGTCAGCGGATTCATTTCTTTGTTTCTTCGAATTTTACAAGCTCAATTAACTCCCTCAAGCCTCAAAGCCACAGGCATACTAAAGCTCGACTCAAAACAATCGATCTCTTCTTCAGAGAAAGAAATTGCTTTGCTTCCCTTGTGGCTTTCTGCCTGTTTTGTTTCTAGGTGGCTGAAAAATGCTGAGTCAAAAATGAGGAATTTCAACTCTCAATTACCTGCCACCAAATTTTCAGCCGAAATAGCTGAATCGAGCCCATCTTTCTTGGTCCTCATCTCTTGTGAGTGGAAATTTTTCTTTTCTCATAGCTTGTTCTCAATACGAAGATGAGTTGTTGGTTAAAGGGTTTGGGAAAAAGGCCGATGCTTTGTAGATGTTGGGCTAGTAAATGCAATCTCTCTCTCTCTCTCTCTCTCTCTCTCTGCGTCTTCCTTTGGTTATAATCGTGATGTTGGGTTAGGGTTAGGTCAAGGTCTTGGGCGGTGTGTCTGGGACCCAACCCATCCTCCCCTTCTTCCTCTCCCCACACAAAAAACACACACGTACATAAAATGGGCCCCAACACCTCCATGTTCTCTCTATCTTTCTATCTCTCTGTCATGTCTTAAAAGCCTGCGGTATGGAGATCATTTTGTCCGCCTTTTGCTTGCCACAACATTACTATTCACCAGCCTCTTCTGTTCTTCCCTCGTTCCCTCTGTAATTTCCTTTGCTTTCCTCTTCTTCGGCTCTCTTCCTCCTCCATCCTTATATCAATATCTACATATCTAAGTGAAACAATCTTGATTATTCCTATAGCCCAATCCATGGTTCATACGCGCACACGCACACACACAGTACGTACATCTTCCAAATCTGCAAAACAGAAGAGACAAAACGCTGAATCGTCGATCACTCGAGCATCTCTTCCCACGGCTTTTGTCTTGTTTCTCATGTGCTTGAAACCCATGTTTTGTGCTCAACCCAATTCAAAACATGGAGCTCCATGCAATCTTCTTTCAATCTTTTGTAAGTTTAACTGAAGTCAAACTAGCTACTGTGACAACTATAACCGAAGCAAGCTGGAAACCGTAACGATTATAATAATTCAGTTTATAACTTTAACATTATACGATTACCCTCGGAGCTGATGGTAAGAAAGACGAAGAAATTTTCACTAAAACAGGAGCATTCATTGCGATCTTGATTAGAAAATGACAAGCGACAGTAACCAAAAAAAAGAACTGAGAGAATTTTAACGTTCCAATTCTCAACTTCTCATGCTTATAGGCTGACAACTACTGGATGGGAATGCGTCACGAATAGGACGGTTTACTCCATGTCTGTCTCATTACACGCACTGGTCAAGGATCATAGAAGCCAGATCATAGGGCAGTGGTGTTATTGTAACTTAAAAGCACAAGGGAATTTTTATTGTGACAGAAATTTAGTGAACACTTAATATATATATATATATATATATATATATATTCATTTATGCATTCAAAAGCTGTAAGCATGGAATAAATACCCTAACTAATTAATAGATACATATTCTGAGGGATTAGATATAAATAGTTATGAATATCATGAATTTGAGTGAGTAGGAAATAATAAAAAATTATTAAAATAATATATATTAATAGCTATATTCACGAGATCACTACCCCGATTACTTAAAATATACATATAATCGTCGGAAATTATTTTTTTTTTTAACTTTTTAAGGGAAGTTAAGTGAGTGGACCTGCCGGGGTCAAATGAGTCAGGGGGGGGCAGAACCAGCGCGTGTCTTAAGGGCGACTCTCGGCTGTGTCCTTGTAGGGATGCCGAGCTGACAGGGTTTGCTTCGGGGAACGCATTGATATTGATGGGGATGCCGTTCTGCGGTCCATTTTTTTCGCCCGACGTGCCTCTTCCCCGGTTCCATTGCCTCTTGCCATCAGAAGCTTGGCCGGTAGCCCCTTGGGAGCTATATCTATTACGTAACAGACACCCAAAAACAAACAAGAACATTGGCGGAAATTTCACGCGCCTTTGGCCACACAACCATCACTCACCCCTCTCTCCTTCCAAGGAAGAGAGGCAATAGTTAAAAATTTTTGTTTCAATCTTATAATTATAAATTTAAATTTTTATTGGAATTCACTCGTTGACTCTTACCCTTAAATAACATGGATTTATGTCAAAAAATGAGGTGTCAAATTCTTAACTCATTAATATTGAGATCGAGTTTATTGAGACTCATTCAGTCTAATAGTATTTAAGTGATGAGTTATTTATAAATATCTTTCAAGTTTTTGTATACATATACGATAATTAATATATGTATAATTGTATTTTTTATTAAAAAAATAAATTACAACAAAGCAAAAATATTAAGGAGTAAAAAAATCATATATACTTAGTCTAATTTATAAGAAAAGTAATGTTAAAAAGGTGATGTGATTTGAGTTTTAAGATCCCAATTAGAATTGAAATGAGAAGAAGTCAAACATGAACTGTTTAGCTCTTTGAATCGGGTCTTTTTTGGCCATGGTTTTAGGGGACCCGTGGCTATTCTTTTAGACACAGTAGAGAGGTATGTTCAGTACTTACTTTTTCGGCGATTATTATAAATTTGTAGGATATTTTGAGAGGTCGGGACTAAGCTTTTGTGTGGATAATAAGGTGAGGGAGAGAAAAATTGTAAAAAAAAAAAAATTATTCTTTATATATTTAAAAAATGGTAGTGTGACAAAAAAAAAAAGTTTAAAATTTTTTGGTCATCAAAAGAGTGGAATGAGAGGAAAGAAAACACTATTTATTATAATTATAATTTTATTTTTATTTTTACAATAAAACTAATGAATGTTAATAAAAAGAATTAATATGAATAAATTATTCATTTCATGAATCAAGTATCAAAAATTTAATAACCAGAAAAGAAGTTAACTTTTTTTTTTAATTTTTCTCTCTCTAAAATATTTTCTATATACAAATATAATTTTTTTTTCCTCCTTATTTTTCTCTCGGCTTTCCCTTTTCTTCTCTCCCAAACACAAAGTAAGTCTTTGCTTTATGCAAGGTTTAGTAGCAGTTGTGCTGCCTCAGCTTAATTCTCCAATTCGGGTTAAAATATGAAACGGAGGTAGCGAATTATGATACACATAGTTTGAAATAATTATATAGAGGGAGGAAGAAGCCCCTTAGACGTGTAAACTATTGACATAAAATAGAAATAATTAAGAAGAACAGGAAGAGAAGAGAGAGAGAGAGAGGGAGTCGTGAGTTTATGCAAACATCCTCCTCGGGAGCGAAAATGTTCTACAATTTTACGTACAAAAGGAGTTTCTTACAATTTGTTTTCTGCCATAATTCGCTCGTCATTTGGGCACATGAATCATAGCGATAGGGATGGATCAAGAAATTTCAGAGTTCAATGCATGATGTGTATGTGTTATGTGTTATGTGTTACATAATTTGAAGTTTTTTTGTTTTTTTGGTCAAATTATTAAGAAATTCTATTATTGGCAAAGAAAATGGAAAGTAGGTAACTTGTCAAATGAAATAAAAGCCTAATTTTTCTCTTTTTGGTCTATCAAAATACTCATTAGATTATAAACTATACAATAAGAGTGATTCTTTAATTTCATAAACTTCATATATTTTTTGAAAACTAGAAATCAAGATTATAAAAATAAAATTTTAAAATTTTTTAAAAACAAAATATCACCAATAATATTTATTTACTTTTTAAAATACATCCACAATTTTTTTAATTGCATTGTTGTTTTCCATTGACATAATTAAAATTAATTTTTTTTTTGAAAATTTTCTCAAAATTTTGTAGAATTTTTCAAAATTAATTATTTTTAGATTTTTTCTATTTTTAGAAATTAATTTAAAAACTTTTAAGAATTTTTCTTTTTTTTAAATTAATTTTTAATTATCAAATTTTTTAACAAAAAACTTATTATCATGTGATCACAAAATCATTAATATGAGTTCTAACTTAACAAAATTTAATATACGAGACATTATGTGAATTATCATGTGGTAAAAATAATAAAAGACTAATGAAAAAAAATGACGAAAAAAATGTGATTAATGTAATTCAAAAAAAAGGAAAATATTGCAGAAATATATATATTTATTATTTTTTTTTTTTGTTGTCAAATTTTAACTATTAGTTGTGCCTTAAAGGACAAACATAAGTTATATATATATATATATAAAAAGGTATTAATTTGAGCAAGAGAATTAAAAGATCACAACCGTCGGTTACACTTCGAAGAAAAAGACGATGGGGTCAGCAGAATTTACAACAGGATGTCAGGGGCACCATTAGATTTTTGTTCGCCAGCACGGAACTCGAAAGCTTCCAACTCATGTGCACGTGCAACGCCACGGCACACCGAATATCCCCGCCCCTGCTGATCTATCTCTCTTGCCATCTCTCTCTCTCTCCCTCATTACTTCTGTATTTTCTTTTTCTTTTACTTTGTTTTTGGGGACTACTTCTGGTTCAAGGCTATTTTCTTGCTCTGAGACTTATACTTTTTGCTCGAATGACAAAATAGACGAGTGAAAAATGAGAAAGAAAAGAAAATAATAGAAGTAAAAAGGGAACAAAGAATTGCATATTTACAATTAAAGGCTTATTGCTCTTCAATAAAAAACATAATTTTTATGAAAATGCACAGTCTTTTTTTAAATGCACGTCTCTTATGAATCAGTGTAACTTTTTAATAAGAATATAACTCTTTTAAAGAAACATAATTTTTTCACCTCTCTCTGCTTTTCTCTTTATTTTCACCTCTCTTTTTCAGCCCTCTCCCAAATACAATGGTAGTGTAAAGATGACTACAATCTGTTAAAATTTCTTGGTTTTAAGTTCAACTTTCGTAAATTTCAGCATCGTTGTATCAGGAGAGAAAAGGTATGCTTGCCTTCGTCTTAACCCCCCAAGTTGCGTAGGGAATCAGGTAGCTAGGCTACCCTGTATGTGTCGCTAGCCCCAGATGGAGATAATGAGATTCAAATTCTCAACTTCTCAGGAGTGCTTTTGGACTCGTTTATCGTAGACCAATATGTTGTTGCCATCAATTTTGGTTTTTGATTCTAAAAGAAAGTGATTTGATCTAATTGGGCATAATGTTCCCTATGGAAGCATTAGAGTAACTTCTTTGTTTTACCAAACACAAAAGGCGACGTGATTTGAACTACAATGGCGCAGACCTTTGTATTCTACAATGGGTAGATCAGGCGAGAAGTTCAGTTTTACGATTAACGAATGTTTTGACCAAAATTCTGCTGGCATACACGTACAACGTTAACTTATAAAACAATGTATATGTCCTTTTATACATTCTTCTCAAAAACAGTGCGTAAAAAAGCATCAGGCTATTTCTGTTATAAGTTAATCATGCATAGGAATTATGCCAAAAACAAATTAGCGTGCGAAATAAAAGGAAAAAGGATCACCAAATATAAAATTTGAGATGGGGTTTTGGGCTAATGTTTCTAATCTAACCGGACCAAAAAAAAAAAAAACAAAGAGAGAAGATGAGCATAGTTAGTTAACAACTTTTTAAAATTCCTTTAGCAAGCTTACTTTTACTTTAATGAGTCATTCACATACAAACTTTCACTTATGAATCTATTTATTAATTACGCTGGAAGATGCTTGTCAAAAATACCATGGTCGGTTATAATATGCTAAAATCCATGGAATAGAGAAGCCGTTCATCAAGATCAGCGTTCTTTATTAGGACAATGATTGATTGCTAGAAAAATGGGAAATTTGTTGATTTGACTTCGATAACGTTTTTCTTTTCGTACCAAGGAATAGTTCATACACAAGGAACTTGAAATTGATTTTTGTATCTACATGTTCATTGATTTCATTAGAAGATAGACATCAAAACGCCATTGTTAGTCCTAATGCGCGGAAGTCGCTCAAACAGACAAACTGCAAAAATAATTCCTATTCCCTATTGTCTTATAATATTAATATTTTGGTGCACAAAACAGAAATCAATAATCAAGAATAGTATCGCCTCACTACAGTAGTTATTATTATTATTATTATTTTAAATAATTGATTTTGGGACTTGAACTCGATATTTTCAGTCCTACGGACAACTCTTAGTTCATTGGTAGAGTTATTATTATATATGAGGTCAATGAATCATGATGGTTTTCTTTCGGATGAATATTAGAAAAAAAAGATTCATGATTATATACAAGGTCAATGGATCATCGAATAAACAAAGTGCAAATGAAATCGATCCTAACCTCATCCAAACCCTTAGATACGGAATCCTACCAACAAGGAAAAAAATGCAATTGCTTGAATGACGTGCTAAATATTGTTGTGTCAAAGTCACTCGTCACAAGGTTTTGTAATAGACTTATTTAAAATTTTAATTTTAAATTTAGAATTAATTCTTAATTAAAAAAAAAATTGTTGTGTCAAATGAATTGTTAGAAAACAACGGAATATATAAAAAGTTGGCAAAGGGAAATTTTGGTCGCTTGTGCTCCGATTCTTCTTCTTCTTCTTTTTTCCCCATGCTTTGCCCCCATCTCCTGTTGTCGTCGTTGTCAGGAGACTTAATATGAATAAGAAAGCATGAAAATATATAACCACAGTTTGAATGGTAATTGGGGATTGGTCATCCTGCGTCCAAGAGTATTCTTCTAATAAAATACTAATCTTCTTTGAGATTTTCTCATACCCGATGTAACCCTTTATTGATTGACTCGTCGATTGCATTTGTGCTCATTGATGGGGGTTGCGCTAGACAGTGGCAAGGTCAAGAGATGTATAGCAAAGGCAAGCAGGAACAACAAAGGTCAAGACTTGACATATTTTTGGTAATGGGTTTTCCTTTCAAGAGAATTTTTCTGTTACTGCCGAGACAAATTCTGGTATATATTAATGGCAATGGCACGATCCGGCAAATGGGCACACGGACAAGGTCTTCAAGGGGACATGGTAAGGGGCACAAATGGAAAGCATCGAAGCAGATTTAAAAATAAAAAATAATAATTATGTCAATAAACACTAATGACGCGTAGTTTGGTTTTGACTGCATCGTTGATGGTGCTTTATGATGTTTGAATCGCAAACCAGGAGGTGTGGGCTTAAAAGAGGAGGGAGAGAGAGAGAGAGAAAGAGACAGACAGTGGGTGGTGCTGACACAGCCAACAAGCAAAGACTGAATAGCAATTTGAGGGAGGAGAACTATAGCAAGAAGCACGAGCGGCATTTATATGCGGATGAATTGAAGGGAATGGGACTGATTGGGAGGCTATTTATGCTTTCAAGATTGAACAGTTTGGGGGGGGGGAGAGAGAGGCAGTCACAGTGTCAACTTCACTTGTGGAACCCAACCTGAAACTATTGCAGTCTAATGCCAATGCTGTGTCCACTGACATCATAATCAACCCACGCCCTGAATGAATCTCACGAACCACCCCAATTCAGGCACTGTGTCGGACCCTGCATTGAATATGCCCCATTTCCCATGCTGCCATTTAGCAGTTACCACTTGTCCCCACTCACCCCCTTTTGTCAGAGTTATTAAAACATTATAATTTATCCAACGCATCTTTCTAAATAATTAACTCTGGGTAAGACTTGCCTATTTAGTTATCGTGTCATTTGTCCTGAACTGTACATCTTACTCTCATCTATGCTCGAGCGTGCTCACGTATGCTCTGAAACCAAGTGACATGACAGAAAAAGCGAAAAACGTACGGATAAATTTTTGACATAACGTACAAAACTCCGAAGCTGTAACATTTGAAAAAGCGTGAAATATCTATGATCTCATTTTTATTTTGAAATAGAGTAATCTGACCTTACTGTAGGGTTAGAAATGAGTTTGATTGGATTATCAAAAATCTGAAAAAGAGATGGAGAGGGGTCCTCCGGGTGCTCCGATTCGCAGTCTCTTCTTGCTCTTCAAACACAAAGCAAGTAAGGAAAAATAACCTGAACGTTAAAAATATGTGGACCGGGGATCTTACATTAAGTCGCTAACCACTCCCTTTCTCCGGCGAATATAAAACTGGAAAGTGTTTTATGGCTACAACACAAGCATTCATCGTTTTCTTATAAGCAGTCAACGCCTGCCCCCACCACTTCCGCCCCTCCAAGGTGCTCAATTCCTGGATTTCCCTACCACACAGTGACATGTATGGCGACCCCTTCTAATTGCACTTCCCTTCGTCGTTTTCTTTTTTTTTTTTTTTGTTTTTTTCGAAGTCTTAAAGATTCTGTTACATTATTCTTATCACCTTCGTCTGTCACGCAAATTATTTCCCATCCCGCATCTAATTCCGTTTTTTGTTCATGACAAACCGAATAGAACATAGGCAAACATAATTGAATCTTGATTTCCATTACTGAGGATCGATCTCCAATTTCAGGATTCCAGCATAGCCAAGTTTGATGAAATAGTGCTGAGATCACGGAAGACGTGGAAACAAGAGTCTTGAAAAGGAAAAATAAAAAATAAAGATGCTGAATTAGGTGAACATTGTGACAAAAGTAAGTATTCAAGAAAGACATAGAATTCCCTTTAGAGAGAAGAAAAACAAAAGCAAAAGCAGAGAAGTTTCAAGCGGCATTTGTGCCAATGCAACTGCTAATATACAAGTGCTTGTCTAAATCAACTCTCTTTTTATTAAACAAATCAGAACCCATTATCCAGTGCAAAACAAAACAAATTATTTTAAGCAAAGCAATTGTACAATGAGTATGGACCACATCGAGAAAAAGACACCATCATTTCCATGTGAAAAAGCACCCCACCTCTTTGATTCTAGCATAAGATCGCATGTTCTCACTCTCTTACAAGCCGCTTTTCACCAAAGTGCTTTGAGTTTGTTGCACCCATTTCATGTCCTCCATGGAAGAGCTCCAATTCAAAGCTTTCATTCTTGAGTTAATTAATGAAAATCGGCGAGAGCTTTGAGAATAATTTAGAGCTAAACGGCCCACCATACGTAGGTTCCCATGTGATGGACAGCGATATCCCTTTGGGAATTATTTTGGGTCATTCCATCACCTGCCCGTGTGACTTCTTTTAAACTTGAACACTAGTGCAAGTGGTACCATAATGTTAATGGCCTTATTCTCTACTTAGATTGTTAAATGGAGGTTTGGAACCAAACCAGTTGGTGTTGAATTGTCCCCTATACCCTTTTTCGTAACTACTTAAGATGTGTTTAGGATTGTAATTACAATTCGAAAACTTGTGTTTTGGGTCAAATACAATTTTGTTAGTATTTAGTAAATTGTAAAATCTATATTTGACGGAAATATATTTTTATATATTAAAAAAAATATAAAATATGTATTATAATTTAAAAAACTTTTAAAATAATAATATTAACTGTTGTACAATTTAATTACATTAAATTATTTATTTTTTATTTCATTAAAATTTTTTTATTTTTCTTTCAAAATGGTATAAATAATTACTAAAAAATTAATTATATTTATTAATAATAAATTGTACAACTATTAATTTGTTAACCAACTACAAATAGATCCTTATGCTATAGCCTCGCTGGTGGCATTTTGATTGTGACAGCCCATGATCGATCGGAAAGCTTAAGTTTCAAACCTCTTTTACCCGGCATCCTTAAAGCAACTAATAGATTATTATCATAGTGTATAGTTCTGGGGCCAAGCTCATGGTTGTACATGGTAACCACACTGCATCTGGTTACGAGGTAATTAGTTAGTATGGTTTGTGTTGGGAAGTCCCGATTCTTGATTCTTCCCCTTCTTCTATTTTGGCCCTCCGAAACGGTTGATGAGGTTGCGAGCTAATGGATAGCAGGTGAGGAGGAGCTGCAAAGGAGTACAGCAAGCTCTGTACTAGACGATGGCGGAAATTGGTATTGCAATACTCATGTTAAGCAGTGAGACGTGACTAGCGACGAGAACGAAAGAGAGAGAAAGTAACAAAAATACAACGTCAAACATTATTGTGAGCAATCTGAATAATCGTTTAATTATGACAATTCAGGGTAATATAACCCAAAGAAATATTTACACTTGTTTCAATGAGCAACTCTAATACACACACTAAATGATTTCAGCAGTTGTATCAGCTAATACACAATACACTTCATTGCTAGAATATGGCACTACTAATTGTTTCTTATTATTTCTAGAGATGTGAGAATCACTAAGAAATAAAAAAAAAATTAGTAGTAGATTATCTATCTATAGAATCTCTAAACCAATCAATATCTAAGATAATCTGTGATTAAATAGAGAGATGAGCAGAAAAGTAAAGTCTGAAATAATTGTCTCTTTCAAGTATTGCATAATAGGAGGACAATTATGAAATGGGTAGATTTAAGAGCAGCCATCAACTGGTTCCATAAGCAATATCACAACATTGACCCTAAGATAGGCTAAGTTCCTAACTAGTGATTATAAAGAGTAACATCACCAAATAGTGTACTATCAACTGGACCGAGTTTAAACAATTATTATTTTTTTTTGTATATATCTAAAATTATAAATCGTGCACCTGATATAATAAATATTTAAAACACTTAAAATTGAATGATTTAAAATTCAAAATAACTAACTCAAATTGAGACTTATCCAAGCATTTGCCCCACATAGCTTTAAAATAACTGAAAAGATTTAGCAACTCGGATCAAATACCAAACATAAAGTAAAGAAAAGTCGAAACATACCCAAAATGCTGAGGCTTTTCTCTACCATTTATCGTCTCAATCATTGGGCATTTGGGTTAAGCAAGTTCCAAAGACTAGGCAATAGAGAACCTAGGAATCCTTTAACAACTAACATTTCGTCAACTACCCAATTCTTTTCCTTTTCCCAAACAAAAAAAAAAAAAAAAAGGAAGAACAAAAATAAAGAAAACAAACATCGCAAGCAGTGTATCATAAACTAAGGCAAAGGAGCTTATTCTGCTCTGTTGGCTTAAATGGTCATCTTTTAACTTCTATATAAAGTTGTTGGAAGAGAAAACTGAAGATGAAGTTGTTTTGGGGGAGGGGGAGTGAACATAAAAAAATTGGAGCCCAAGAGAATTCCTTTGACCAGAAAAAAAAAAAAAGTAAGTATATTTTTACTAAATTTTATTATAAAAACATGTAAAATAAAAATAAAATACACATCATTTTATTATAATCGTTTATTATAATGAAAAAAAAGTATTAATTACAATTACAATAACAATTTATTAGTTTTTATTCCGTACATCATTTTAATATTTTTATTTTTTACTGGCTATTGATTGGATTATTATCTCCCGAGGCAAGAAAACATTTTGAGGTCCACATAATGTGTATATATATATATATATAATATATTTATTAATATTTTTTATTTTTTATTTTTTTTGTTCAGTTGAAATGGAAGGGTAGGATTGGCGAAGCTCATTGGTGGTCACCAATGTTGATTGGTATTTTTAAATCCTAGGGGGACCAATGTTGATTGTTTATGTACTTATCATGGCGGGCTGAGTCTAATTCGGGCCATATTGTTTGTGGGAATGTGATTGGTTGGGGCTTGTATGTTTAAAGTATATTCCTTTTTAACGAATATTTCCAGTCTGTCTAAACGAATCAATTGTTTAATGCTAGGCGGAGCTTGAATGGAATAAAGAAAAAGTAAACCTAAGCCGCCCGATTCGAGGGCGGACCGAGACAGATCAACATTGTATAAATGTGGCCAATTTTGACATTTTCTGATCCGTCAATGTGTTTTCCTTGGAACCAAACAAGAGTTCTCTTTGAGTTGGTCTGTTTCTCATGGGACGACTTTTAACACACAGAATCACAAAGCCTAAAGCCCAACAAGGGCCGTTTATCGCCAAGACCTAAACTAGGCCCAAGGCCTGATGCTGATGGCCTTTAGCCTTGGGCTAAATGCCCCTTTTTTTTTGGGGTGGGAGGGGGGGTGGTGGGGGAATTGTTCAAGTAAACGGCGAGAACCCACCAAGGCAGGAAATATTTCCTGGTGATAATTGTTATTTAAATCAAATAATAAATAATTTATTTTGTTATTTATGATATAAGATTATGAATAAATTATATTTTAAAATATTAAAATAAGAATCATCCTGACAAATGAATTTCAGTCAAGCAAAATACAAATTTAAAAAAAAAAAAAAAAAAAAGGCCTGTCCACTGCTTGAAGCCAATCAATCAAAATGAGTGCTCCAGTTGCCCAACTGCCCATTCTGTCATACACATCTTATCTTTTCAGTCAAGGAAAAGTTTTCGCTGCGGATGACATTCCATCATTCCGTCGGGCCAGGTCCTGGAAGCAAAACGGGGCGATATTTGTGCAACGAGGCTTACGTGGGTAAGGGTTATCCTCAACTCGAATGTCTGGTGCTGGTGTAAGTCAGAGACACAGAATGGAAATGAGAAATGAGAAATGAGAAATGAGAAGGGTTTATGTATGTCGTTGAAGCGGTACCCTAAGATACATGTTTGTATAGCCATCAGCAAGTTTGTCGTACCATTCGGGCTGGAAAGAATTGCAACACCCAACAAAAAACAACTGGGACCCAATCGAACAGGAGATGGACACGAACCTTGGAGGTCCCATTGCAATTGAGAGTGAGGGAGGGAGAGAGAGAGGGAGAGGGAGAGAGAGCGAGCGAACGAGGGAGAGGGAGAGAGAGCGAGCGAACAGGAGTATCTCTCATCGTCAAAGAACAGACATTACTCGTCAATGGGAAAGGCCCTCCGGACAAAAGAATCCGAAATTCACATCCTCAATTGCTTGCCCAGTTCCAGGCTTTTCCAGGAGCCAAGAGGCAGTCAATAAAATAAAAAAGACTTTTGCCCCATACATTGCAACTCCTTTCACTTCTGATCTGACAATTACAGTTCTAAGTTCATGTTCTTTTTTCCTTCTGAATTCTCCTCCAAAGATATCCCAATTACTTCGAAATTCCATTCTATATAGTCATAGAAAACTGAAATTTTGAGTGAGAAATCAGAATTGACGTTTGAGGCAAAAAAAGAAAAAAAAAAAAAACAAAAAGAACGCATCTGTACAATGATTGCAGCATTAAGAAAAAGAAGATAAATCCACCTGACTAATGTGCCTTCGGATACTCTATATTCTCCTGCTGTTGTTCTAATTTGCACTTGGAAGTCATCATTGACCGAAATTCATCAAAATCCACGAACCCATCACCATCCTTGTCGACCCCCTTTATCATGCGCTTGCAATCTCGCAGGCTGCATTTATCAGAGCCAAGACCAACCAGAACCTTCTGCAACTCCATAGCAGAGATCAGTCCATTCTTGTCCAGATCAAATATTAGAAATGCGTCCATAAGGCATTCCTCTTCGTCTTCTTCTTCAAGGCCACCAAGTCTCCCATCACTGCCGTTCACAGCATCAACGAATTCGTCCACGTCAATAAGCCCATCTCCGTTGCAATCCATTTCTTTCACCATTGCCTCCGCTTCCCTCTCGGCTCTTGATTTTTCGTAGCCAAGGCACGAAAGCACTTGGCTTAGCTCGTAGGGAGTAATCTTGCCGTCGCCGTTCGCGTCGATGAATTTGAACACTTGTTCCAATTGGTTGGACACTTCCATGGATGCAAAAGATGAAGTCCACAAGTCAAACCCGGAAGACAGTTGCTTGTTTCTCATTCCCTTACATTTCCTCCCGACCCTTTTGCGTAGAGCCCGCAGGCAACTTCTGATACAGCCCAGCATGATGTGTGCTTTGTCAGTGTGCGTGTGCTTGTGTTAGAGAGAGATAAGTGGCAGGAAAAATGGGGATCACAGTTATATAGTGAGGGAGAGAAGAGACGGGGGGCAGTGGACAGGGATGCAATTTTTTGGATCTACCGAGGGCTTAATTCAAGCTAGATGTGACTAATTCTATGGGTACAAATACAGGGTCATGGCCAAACTACCAGACAAAACCCTCAGTTTTGGACCTAGGGTTGTCATGTTAACCTGGCAAGTATGCCGAGTCTTACAATAGTCATATGAAGATAAAGAGACATTGAAAATTTGCATTGATGAAGCCTTAGTTGGCAGTGGAAGTCCTTGTCGGCCGTTGCTTCCAGCAATAAAAAACGGCGTCCTAGAATATTCATACCTATTTATATTTCGTTAAAGAGTAAGAGTCCAGAAGCCTGAAAGCACACCAGAGCAGAATAGGGACCCCTCTGGACCCTAATCGATGCCTCGTGTTTATATTCTTATAATTAGCGTTCTCCGCTACTAGAGGAGATATTATTCAAAGTTCTACTTTTGCCAACCAGCGACATTTATTTTTTTTGTTCAAGTTGGTGGGTCAATTGCTAGCCCCTGCAAATTGGCAAATTTAAGAAGGTTGGATAGTTATTATCAGCTAGATCAACTCTAGTGCACGCGGCTCTCCAAGCCTCGATATCATGTTATAGTTACTTCTCGGAAACAAGAAAATCATCTCAGTAAGGCATGTTTTTAAAAGAAAGAACAAAGAAATTTTAGTAAGAAGAACAACTTTAAAAGAATATTTGAGATATTGAAAAAAATTTTATGAAGTAATTATAGAAAATTATACAAGAAATATAGATATTTAAAAGAATAATTGAAAAAATCTATGAACAATTTTAAATCATTCTACTTATAATATATATATAGTTAAAGAGAGGGTGACAAATTATAATGGGGAGAGGGACCATTTTTAAAATGTAAAAAAAATAAGAGAGCTTGTTACATTTCAAAGGAGCAACCTTAAGAATTTAAAGGAAATCTATCACTCTTTGGGTGGCCCATCTAATTTTTGACTTTATGGTATTAGTTAAAAATTTTATTTTTAATTATACTTTATTTACAAGAGAGACATAAAAAGAAATTTAAATTGTAAGTATTTTTTTTAAATAGAATTTAAGAGAAGTTTTTTTCTTATTTTTTAAGAAAATAAAAAAAAGAATTTGAAATATTTTTTTTCTCCGTAAAAAAAAACGAATTTGGTAATTTTTTATTTCTGTAAGAAAACAAAAATAAAAATTAAGAAGTAATTTTTTTCTTTTTTAATTTTTAAGAAAATAAGAAAGTGAAATTGTGAGTAGTATTTTTCTTTTTTAAGAAAATAAAAAATGAAAACATAAAAGGATTTAAATTTTGAGTATTAAGAAGATTTTTTTTTCTTTTTTTGCCTCTTATTTTCCTGATTTGATGAATTATAGAGAAAATGCTCCATAAGCAACACGTGAGTTTTCTCCGTTTCTCATATATATATATATATAGTTGTAATACTAAAATTGAGAGAAAATCAAAACTTAATTATGTAATAGTTTTTTATAAATTTGAAAATTAGGGAATATATAAGACAAAAAAATCTTTAATTATCTTTTTTATTTTTTAAAAAGAAAAAAATCTCTTAAATTTGCTTATTTTTCTTAAAGTGAAAAAAAATTATTTTCAAGTTGCTTTTTCAATTTCTTAAGAAAAGGAAAAAATATTCTTAAATTATTCCTATTCTTTATATATATATATATATATATATATATATAAAGATATTATAGGAACTTATTTATAACCTATTAAGCTAACTATAAACTTTTTTATTACTCGTTGACTTTACTTTAAATTAGTTTTCTTGTTATTTCTAATTTGCAGGGTAAGTTGTCAATAATTGTCTTCCAAAGGCAGAACAGAACACAAATACTGTGCTAGATATATATTTGTTAAGTAAGAAAAGAAACATAAAGAGAATGAATTGCCTGTCAATATACCTGATTCTGAGAAGAACATGCCAAAATTAAAGTTACTTTTCCCTGATGCCCATGCAAATATACTCAAAAATCTTCCTAAAAAGTGGTGCAGAGATTACTTCAATTCTAATTTAAGGAATGACATTGTGGATAACAACCTATGTAAAGTTTTTAATTTAAAGTACATTGTTTCAATTCTAAAAGATATTAGAATTATGATGATAATAAGATTAAGGGCAAATAAAGATGTGCACAACACATGAAATGATGAACTTGATTGTAAGATTAGAAGAAAATTAAATAGAAGAAGAAAGGACAGTTTTGATTGTGAACTTGTTTTTAATAGAACCAATGAGTATGATATTGTGCATAAGAGTGTTGAGTATTTGGTGGAATTGCAAAAATGGACTTGTTCATGCACGACATAGGATATTTTAGGCATACCATGTTGTCATGTCATCTATGTTATATTGACTATGGGTGAGGCACTTACAGATTATATTCACGCTCGGCACATAAAGTAGAAGTATTTGGAGAGCTACTTAGTCATGATGAATTCTATTTAGGATTAACATTTTTTTGACTAAGATTGGTATAGATCCAATCGATCCACCACCCTTTAAGAGAATGACAAGAAGACCCCAAAAATACAAAGGATCAAAACAGTGAGCTCAATCGGATGGGAGTGACCATGACTTGCCACACATGCCGTGCAGCAGGCCATAACATGAGGACTTGCAAGAATTCCCCTGCTTCTCATCCCCCTAAGATGTTAAGACCAGTGAGTCATATGTTTCTAGTTAGTCAATTGAAATTGAGTAGATCATGCACAATATCTATAGTTACCTTTTTTTTTTCCTGTCATGCAATAGCAGAGGAGCAAAAAAATTATTCTCCGGAGGCCCACACACACACACACACACACACAAAAAGGGTCATAATGTCATCAGTCCTCAACAACTGCAAGATGAGAAGAACCCAAGAATATAAAGAGTTACAAGAGAAACAGTTGGATCCACTTTTGCAATAGGTCCAATACACGGCGTATGCAATTAGGAGTCCATTTACCATAACTGATTCAAGGATTGACCCTTTTGGCTGATCACATTGTCATATGTTTCTTTTTGTTTTTGTTGAAGACGTTAGCTGCCTAGTGCTCTTTATGTACATATTTATTCTGAACTATGTTCTTTTGATGTTTTGGAAAAATTGGTATACTTGATATGGGGTATACTAGGATGCAATCCATGTGACAATGATTTTATTTTTTTTATTTTTTTATTTTTTAATAAAAAATGTCTAATTATCTTATTTATTTGTGAGTTATTTGTTATGTATAAAATATGTAATAGATAGTAATGAATTATATTACAAATGAATTAAATATAATTTAATTTTATATTGAATAAAAAAAATTTATATTATAAATATAAATATTATATATTTAAAAAAAATAATTTTGTAATATGTTGATATTATAATTTATATACTTAATTTATTTTTATTTTATAAAAATTATTTTATTTATTAAATATATACTCATAATATTAATTAATTGAGGTAATAGTTACAATTTCTAAACATTAGAAATTGTAATTTTACAATGTTTTTACAATGTTTAAAAGTATCAACATGCTCCAAATTCAGCCTTTTTATGTTTCTTAAACATATAAAAGCTTCCAAATTTTACTTCTCACCTTCCTTCTTATTATCCGTTGTAGCTCTTACCCCACGTTCATCCCCACCAACTCCACCACCATTTCCAATTACAATAAGAAATAACAACACTCGTGAGAGAACCAAAAAGACCCATAGGCAACGTGATCGCCTCCTTTCTTATTGGGTTGCATCCTCGGCAGCGGCAATCCTCCTCAAGAGTCTAGGAATAATCAGGCTTACCCTAAGATACATTGGGAGCTGAATTAGGGGGATCTAGCCATTAAAAAAAGAAAAACTCACATGCTTCCTGTCTCTGAAAGATCGAAATAATAGTAAAATCATCCATGTAATTATCCAAAATTTCATAACAAAACAATTTTTGATTTATTTTCCTCACTGGAAATAAGGCACATGCCCTGAACCGCCGACCTGAGTTGATGCTTGTCCATGGCGTCTTCACACCTGAAGGTTGGTTACAGTAGCAACGAGACATCTCCTCGGTCTCCTCTTTCTGCTTCTCTCTCAGCATGATACTTTTTTATCTCTTTTATTTCTCTTAGGTTCTCTTAATTGGGTACGAGTTTTTCTTTTTGCTTTTTTTTTTTTTAACTTACTCTTAAACCAGTTTAAGCGATTGGAGTATACCTAGTAATTTTTCGATGGTAATGCAGGGGTGGGCATCTCCTGAAACTACCGGCACGGCCCATTGTTTTGGTGCATCCAATTTCCGCCCCCACCAAGATCACCATGCCCGAAAGGATAAACATGGGGTCGGATGCTAACATCTTACACGTGTATCCACAGGTTTAACGCGAGTCAACAATAATTTCATGCCCCAAAAGGGCACCCAGCATCATCATTGACTCAGTATGGACCCCATCACAAGTGAAACCCAATCTTATCCGGCAGAGGATCCGAGTACAATCCACCTAATGCCTCAGCATTTGCACCATTTAGGACGACTCCCTCCATACATCACCCGCGTTAAATATACATGTCTACCCCGGTTCATAATCAACCAGAAGTCGGAACTCAACCTACATGTAATTCAATTGCACCTTCATATGATCCAAAAAACATTTAAAAAGCAGCCTCAATTGGAGTCCAATTCACATGTTCTTGTGTTTTGACATTCTGGATAATCACTGCAAAACATACCATTCAATTGAGCGGGTTCTGCATTACATGTTGAAGAAATGAACTTTTTACAGGAAATTATCGTTCAGAAAGTCGTCTCGTTGGGAAGGGTAAACAAGAAAAATATTTGCCTAGCGTACAACATGAAAGCTCCTAATCATATCTATAAATTCTTAATAAAGGAGGTGCAATGCTCACTAGTAAACTACGCAAGGCCCAAAAGCACCAGCTAATCAAAACCCATTTTGCTATCTCTTCACTACTAATCAATCTACATCTCCAATAACGATAATAAGAGAGCAGAGCCGAAGTAAACAAAAACAGAGAAAATCAGGTGACGAACGGCACATTCCCGACTCTTGTCCAACCTTATCCGTGTCAACAGGATCGAAGTAAAATAGGACCCACCGATGAGCTGAGCATATCACTGAGAGCTACCTGGACCTCATTTGAACCATGCTCACAGCTAATCAGGCCCGATAATAGGGGGAAGAATTCTGTCAAGTTCTTCTCAAATGCAGTCTCTCCCAAACTACAAATGGCCTGGAGAGTTGCAACAATAAGAGGTGCACGTGCAGCCAATTCCCTATGTTTTCCAGAACCAGAGGGAATCAGCCAATGATGCTGCCCACCGGAGGGAGATTCACGTGCATGTCCAGATTGGGCACTTTCAATGTAAAATTGTAATACCTCCTGGCAGAGGTTGACAAGACAGGATTCCACTTCAGCCTCGCCATAACTTGCAGGCTGATCTAGGACAAGATTTTGTAAAAATGTGAGACAAATTTGATAGGACTCATTCTCTAGACGCAGCAATGGTGGGTCTTGCATTTGGGTCATGGAACCAAATTCTAGCAGCTTTGACCGTAAAGTGGAATTGGTATTGATCTTCTGTGCGTGGGATGCCACATCATGTAAAGCTTCATAGAGGACTAAAATATTTTTAGCCGAAAGATGAGATCTATACATAGTGTAGATTTCCATTACTGCCTGCCAGATAAAACATGAGTGTTTCAAGTTCAAGTTCATCTGAAGCAGAATATAATTACAACCATACGCATACTTAAAGAGACTCAAACAGAGTACTCCATGTTCAAGATAGATGTTAAGGTTTCCCAACATAAATAAAAAAAGAGAGAGAACACACCTGAATCAGTAGGAGCTGAACAGCAGCTCGACACTTTGCATCAGATAAAGAAGCATAAAGATGGCGTGTCATCAATCTCTCTGAATCATCATCAGGTATGCCAGCTCCACCAGACTCTCCATTATTTTGTCCAGTAAATGAATGTCTATGGCTAACTCTCACCAAATCCCCACTAACAATGCAAGAGAAATTAGGGCAAGTTGCATTGGCTGCCTCTTTTAATGACAAAACCACTTCTAGCCACTTCTCTTCTGAAAATAGGTCACCAGAATTGCTCATCAAACGGACAAGTGCTGCTATACCAATTCCAGCAAGGCTTTGGTGAGGACGCCGAATGAAGCTAACAAGAAGTACCAACACCTTCCTCAAAAGTGGATTGACTGTGTTATAAAATTTGACAAACAGATCTACAACCAATTGCAGGGCCAACGTGCATGTCTCATAGAGCCATGCATCTTGATCAACCTCGCCTGCATCACCATCAATGATCTGCCCAGGGGAGTCACCCCCAGTAGGATCAATAGCATGCCGGACATAATCAAATATTGGAAAGAGGACTGATTCAAAGACTCGTTCCCATAAAGGTAGAGAGAAAAGGTGACCATGATTTCGTAAAGTATCAAACAGCACTTGTAAGGCACTCTTCCTAATTTCAGGCCTAGGATCAAAGCTAAGTTCTGACAAACCTGTGCAATAAAATACATATAATTAAAGGGTAAGAAGGCAAGAACAAAAGCAATAACAATGAAGAAATTCTTTCCAGACTGATAACAATGCAGTTTCCTCACCTGCTAACAAAGGGAACCAAAAATAGAGATGATCTTCTTTATCTGTGATCCCTCCATTATCTTGTTTTCCATCTTTTATAGAGGCTTCCTTGTCCTTCTCCTTGTTCCTTGAAGAGGATCCAAGATCCCCCTCTGCAAGTTTGGTGGCACAGAACCGAAGAAAGGCAATTGCATTGAGGCTAATTTCTCTGTTGAACCGGCTATTGGTGAATGCAATCAGGCAATTTACACAATCTGTGAAGGTGGTTGTTTCAGTCTCAGTAATGTAAGGAAAATAATCTCGAATAATCTTCTCCATTATTTCAAAGGACAAGAGAACAATATTTTTGTGGTCATCATAAGCAGCTGTTGTGAAAACCTGTCATAGTAAAGTGACTGAAGTCATTAACAATATAACAGGCAGAACAACACACAATAACAGGTCAACAATAAATGTCAAAAGACTTGATACCATCATTTATTAGCTTTAGATTAATTTGACTACAGAAAGAACAGAATAATAGGCAAAGAAGATTACCATAAACATGCTCTTCCACCCTGATTTTACATTATTGACACGGGATAAAACCATCTGTGATACACATCTGATGATCAGTTCTCTGATTTCAACAGAACTACTTTTACGCATAACAATGACAAAAGGCTTCATAAATTCATTCTGGAAATTGTAGTTAGCCAACTCTTCTCGCTCTAAGAATTTCATAGACAATTGACGCAAAGAATCCATGGCAAATATTGCAATTGACAGGTTTTCAGAACAGCCAATTGTCACAAAGAAATCAGAGAGCACATGCCAGATGCTTGACCATACAAGCCTTATGCGATTCATGTTATAGTGCCTGTAATATGAAATTAAACCAAGTAAATTGTGCAATAATGGCAATATCAGCAGATATATACCTATAAATCATGGAAAAGTGCAATGAAATGAAAGGCACCAGAAAGTAATTATAAATGGGATAATACATACGCAATCTCAACAATTTTTGTGAGGCTAAATACACGTGGATCAGAAGCAGACCGCAGTTCCTCCATAGAGACCTTACAAAGAGCCTTGACGAAGTCAATGATTGCCTCACTGTTCAATTTCTGGCTCTGAGTGAATATACGGATCATTTCAGAGCTGCCAACTTGTTCTAACATATTCAAATTAGAGACTAAACTGTTCATCTGTTCAGAGGTGACTGCCCCAGAAGCATTGCTACCAATACCTGCACTATCATATGAACCCCTCATTACAGTAGCAGCTGCATACTGCATCCTCCCATGTCCCTTCTTTTTCAAAACAGGAAGAATGGTTGACTTAGATTGTTTTGACTTTTCTGACTCATTCTGGGGGAAGGCAAAAAAGGTAGCATCAGGAGGAGCACCCTCTCCCAAGAGATGTAGATGTTCAAAGCGTGAGACACATGTCAAAATATGCTCCCATGCTTCTTGCAAATAATTCCCATCTTCATCTGCAATTGTAACTATTGCCTGTCAATAATGCCAATCCAAATCCAGAGTTAGATCCACATGTAAACTGCAACTGATGGGAATATCTAATCTACTCTGAATGCTCCAATCTGCTCTGTATATTTCTGCAGTAAATTCCTCAATGGTTAATTTTAATGTGGAGTTCAGCATTATTCTTCCAAGCATCAACAATAGCTATTGACCCCTAAATGTTTTTCTCATTGTTTCTAAATAATTAATTATCCTCACAAAAAAACCATTTGTATAAACTAAAGCAGCCCCCTTTTCCATAAAATCCAAACTCTTTACCTCAATGTCAACAATTCTCAAGGCACTACAACAATAGGATAGTAAAGATTTGAATCCTGAGGCAATTTATTGTTTAAGTACACATTCTAAATGCAAGTAAATCTTCTTCAGTTCTTCAGCAGCACCAGCAAGTTAATCAAGACATATTAACTGAATTAATTTACAAGTAGAAGCAAGAGACTGAAACACCTACAGCAGAGTTTTTTTTTAATTAATTCTGAACACCAAGTAAATTTTACCACCTATCTTCTCTCAGTATTCTTTATGTTTTGGTGCGTTTTGTGCTTATTGTACTTTTCATTTTGACAGACACCCTTGATTAAAAAGTCAAGAACAAATTGGATCAGATAGTAATCCTGTCTTCTTTTTCGTCCATGAGAGATCTGGAAGGAAAGAACCAACCTTGATAGCATCAATATTTTTCTGCTTGATGTCAGCAGGAGAGTGGAGAGAAGTAAACTTTGCAAGTGAAGTCACAAAAGCATCTCTATGTGTCTTCATTGACATTACAGCAGTCACACGAATAGCACAACGGAAACCTTCAAGACAGAGAGCTATAACCACTTCATCATCACTCTGGTCAAGAGGAACACTGAAGGCAGCCAGCATAGGAGCCCAGCATACTTCAATCATGAACCTAAGAATCACCACATCTGTTGCTGCATAGTAGACTGACCTGCAAATTGCAATGCCAACATAAATCAGTGAGAACTTAGATAGCATGATTGCTCACAATATAAGATACCTTAATCCATAGGTACCACAACTGGAATTATAATATCAGGTTAAAAAAGAAAACAAAGTTAAATTTTACAGAGAAAAATTCCCCTTCATCAATGAATGCTAAACGCAAGAGCATTTGGCAAGAAAAATATGTGGCCCCATATACATATTAAACTGCTAAATTATGATGACGAGGATATGGTGGCACAATTTTTGCACACTAAAAGTACGTGTAAAGTTTCCAAGATTTCCAAGGAAGAGGCAATAAGTTCTTGGATGTCAGAAAGCCAGCTATTCTTACTCAGATTTGCGAGCTTTTTCTTTAAATTGTTCCTGCATGTGCCTGATAAGATCATCACTGCTCTCCATATGCTTTTCTTCACCTCGCTTGCGGATCACAATATTCAGGATGCCATCCAAACCTAGAATTTTGTTTGAATTCATGGACTGCCTTTGTTGAAGGGCTAAATCATCTTCTTTCATTTTGATCTCATTCCTTGTAATCCGTTCAAATAATGATCTTAAGTACTCCTCAGGGAGATCCTTTCCATCATCAATGCCACGATTGTTTCTTATAAAATCATCAGCTGACATCTGCATGAATTTTTTGAGATGAAATTATAAATATTAAGGTCCAACCTATTCAACACAATGAAATCCAAATATATCAACACACCTTGTTCTTCACGATGGGATTATGAGCATCAGTATTGAGCATTATCACGGAGTACGCAAGGACATAGGCTGTGTCAGCACTAGTAAAAACTTTTGGGTTACATTTGCAATAACGCTCAGCAAACTTTTCCATGATACGATCAATTTTCTGAGCCTCACCGGGTAACCTAAACCCCTGTAAAAAGGCCCTGATAGCCTCATCAAACTCCATGCATTGAAAGTCAAAAGAATCCACATAGGCATGCATGACTTTCAGTGGTAACTCTTCCCTTTCTCCTAGATAATCACCAATCAGAGTCTTGTTCAACCCAGATGAATTTTTGAGAAAAGCTGCTATCTCATCTGGTGAGTTGCCCACTTTACTTGCATTGATAAGGAATTCAATCCCTTTCTTAGGTTTCCTATTAAAAAGAGATATACCTTCCTGCCACAAGCTGCTAATTAGATTTCCATGCACAAAAGCCCAGTAAATAAATAGGAAGACAACAGATCTGCATGCAATCCAAATGTTCTGTCAATAGTACCTGAAGTTCCAACTTGTAAGCTCGCCGTTGCTCAATAGTGGAAACGTCAGAAGATTCTGTGGAAGACTCAGAATGAGAATCTGAACCTTCAACAGGCTCATCCCCATTGCCGTTGGCCATGGGAAGACTTCCAGATTCAGGGCTGTTCTCAGCTGCATCAACTTTCCTGGAAGAGTGGGGATCTGGAATACGCAACTGTTTGTTCATCCAGTCACCCATTGATTTCAAAATAGCCACTAAGCATTTCATAGCTTCAAGTTTCATAGTGAACTCCTGAGGTGGCAACAGAGTAGTGGCTGTACCAGGAGGGACACCTTGTGCAGTTTTAAGAAGGCCATTGACCATTCTGAAAGAATCAAGGGAACAAAGGAAAGATTCTCAAAAGTACTTAAACTAGGAAATCGTCAATGACTTTAATCATGTATAACGATATCTTCAAATCTATGGGAGGAAAGAGAACATACCTCTCAAAAATGTTTGATGAATTGACATCACAATCATAGTTAATAAAGATATCAACAAGGATCTGCGAGTCAACACATAGCTTATCTAGAAATCGAAGAACTATCATCTTCTGTTGAAAATTCGGTTGTGCAACATTTTCCAAAACTCTCAAAACAATCATAGGGAAAAATACTCCAATCTCTGCTTTCAAACCAGCTCTAAATCTTGACACCAGACTAATGAAAATGGAGCAAGAGAGCTGGAAAACAATCATGAGACTTGATGCACTGTTCTTTAACAGTGACAAGCACAAGTATTGCTTAATGGCGCCCAAAAACCTGTTTCAACATAAGCACGAACAACATATCAGAGATTCCGGTCCCCAAACATGGAAAATATCCAGATGAATACAAAAGAAAGAAGATAATTCTGCAAACCAAACAGAAGATGATAATAATACTACAATAGGAGTCATAAATACCAAAATCTTTACTACAAGGTCCTACCATTCTTTTCAGGGTTACCGAACTCAATATTAGCTTATCAATGCAAGCACACAAAATAACTCAACAAGAAAAAGAAACCCAGACGTCTGACCCATATATTGCAGGCAGCTTCAAGGAAACAGATGAGCAATAACCCACTTCATGGCAGAATAGCAAGTTAGAAACATAACCGACTCCCTCCAATAACGTTCAACCTGCCAAAAAGATGATACCACCAAAGCTACCTAAGAGTTACGACTCTGCTCTCATGGCTTTTTCACAAAACTGAAGAGAAAAAAAGAGGATGTCCCCATGCATGAGGCTCCTGCGTTGTGGGGTCTGGGGAAGTGCCTTTCCTTTGTTCTCACAAAGAAGCTGTTTCCACAAAATGAAAGGACAAACACTTGTCTGTCCCACATAACATTAGGAGTCCCAACTGCACCACAATTATTGCCCGCAAAACAAACAACTTCTGAATCCCTTGAAATGAGGGAGAGAAACAATAAACCAAATTCTTTAGACATCAAAATCGAGATAGATATCATTTTCACAGCGATTCCTTGGGTTCCAACCAAGGAACATTTTACTGTTGGGCATTATACCATCCCCTGGAAACACAATAAAAGCCAAAATAGCAGTGCTCCAAATCTCAAGTAAGTTATCACACTCCCATCTCCTGCAAGGCCCCAAACTACATTGTCTACTTGCAGTAAACGGTACTGAAAGATTGATTCTCCAGGCTGCATTAACAGCTATTATTGCTGGTTGCTAATCTGAACGGTCAATATTTCCCATTACAACATTTTGCGCCTGTAACAACTTCTGAATGAGGCAATATTTCGCCCACGATTTTGATGGGCAATCAACAGCACAAACAAAGCTAAGCAAATTTTTGGTAACAAAATGATCATCAAGCACTGCCAATTACAAAGATTTCTCTATGGCTTTGTAGAAGGTTATAAAGTAGACAACTTAAATTCCTAGTACCTGAAAATGAAATTGATTCTGTTGGAAAAAAAGACAAGGAAGCATCCAATGAAATGCATAAACACAGATACCTGTCACTGGTCCTAAAGACCGCCCCAGCATTCTCCAACAAAATTTTTAGCAGCTCCAAGGCTACAATCTTCCCTTTCATCAAATGGGGATCAGCGGAGGCCTCTTTAGGAGGTGTTTTCATGGATAACTTGCAAAGAGCCCTAAAGACCAAAAATGCATCTCTCCTCAACTTGTTCCCAATCTGGACCTCTAAGTCATCGTCTCTCTCCATTTCCCCATCAGTCAACTCACCTTTTCTCCCCTCCAGCGCCGTTTTATACATACTAATCTCCCAATACTTGGCATCCAACATATCTTTATCCGTGGAATCCAACAAATCTGTTGGGTTAGTGGTTTCGACGGTGGTAGTCTCAAAAGCCCCGTCGTGTCCCCCTAATGAAACCCTACTTGGTGTCCCCAAGCTCAAAACCCCATCGATGTCCTGCATGACTCTGGTGATAAACCCTTGCACAAACATCGTCATTGACCCATCGGCATCCGACTTCTCAACGGGCTCCATCAACTCGGCCACTACAATTGGTTGAATGGGGACCGTCGATGAGTCAGCCTCCATTCTCCGAAACACAATCACTAGCATTTGGATCAAGGAAGCTTTAGCAGTCGTTTGATTCACCAAATTTTTACTCCCCAAATAAATGTCGTAGCAAGTCCTCACTATCTGCAACAGACAATCTCCGTGAATCCTCATCGAAATCGAGGTAACGGCCGACAATAGCGTTTTCAACACCGCGAGCTCCATTGCGTCGTCGCCAATATCGTGACAATTACAGACGGATTCGATCAACTTCGCCAACAGTTTCGCTTCGGCGCCTCCGGATGGGTCGGCCTCGCCGCGCAAGTAGCCGTGAGCGATTAATTTCTGGATGCAATCAACGGCCGGATCGACGATCTTGAGAAAAGCGGTGCCGCACGAGTTGATCAGAGGGCTGAGAATAGATTCCGATTCGGCGAGGGAGTACTCAGTGGGCCCGCTGTCGTGGAGTGGACCGGGGACTGAGGCATCGGGGTCGGAATCGGAAGGTGAGGAAGGCGGCTGGGGCTGGGACTGGGAAGTAAGCCGCTCGAGAACGGCTCTGCATTCGTGAGCGAGCTTGGAGTGCTTGCGCCAGGACGCGTTCTTGATGATCTTCTCAAGCGCAGGGGCTACTACTCCGGTCATGCGGGAATCGGCTTCCGAAGAAGCCATTCCCGAGACAAGACGAGCTCGTGGCCTCAGCGACCGGTTCAGATCTGAAAGCCGCGCGGGCAATGCTAGGGCGCGTTTGCTTTCTCGAGATCGGATCGCATAAAACACCACAAATTTCAAAAGAAAAAATAAATAAAAAAAATAAAAAACCAAACAAAAGAGTATCAAGGAACAGTGAAAAGAAAGAAGAGTGAACTAGAGGGGAGCGAGGCGCAAGGCGCTTGAATCCGCAGCAGCAGGTACAGGGGGTGGGTCGGGTTGAGATTCAGATCGCCAACGCTGCTGCATTGACTGAAATGCCCCCGGTTTCTTAATCTGGCAATTTTATTCAATAATGGCGCCCCCCCCCCGCCCCCGCCTCTGTATTTAAGAATTTTATTAAGACGTTGACGGTAACGGTGGGTCCTACGGAACCACGTGCTCAATTATTGGCCTTTTTTTTCTTTCTTTTTTTTTTATAGTTTTTTTTTTCCTTCTTGTGGAGACTATCACACGCGTCTTTTCCCTTTTCTTCGCTTTTCTTCATTGGAAAGCACGATTTATTGTTTTATCTTAACCCCAATAAAAAAGAAAACAAAAGAAAAGAAAAGAGAAAGAAAACAGATAGAGAGAGAGAGAACTCGGAAATGAGAAAACGTAAAGACCAATACTGCTCTCTCTCTTTTTTCTGTCTTCTCCGCAGTCCTCGGATTTCCGGACACCTTTCATGATCAGAACTCTGTGTCTGTTCGAGGAATGAATGATGCAAGTCGATGAAAGAAAAAACAAAAGCAAAAACCTTAAAGCTTTGTAGTTGTCCGGAGCATTCATCGTCGTCCGGTCACGGCGTATACAATATATTTTGCTGGTCACCCTCTAAGTCAATTAATTGCATCTCCTCGCCAAAATCAAATTTATAAAAAAATAAATAAATAAATAAAAACACTGAAATAATTGAATTTTGTCGTTACGAAATTATGACGTCGAAACCTCTCTTTCTTTCTTTTTTTTTTTTTCTTTTCTTTTTCTTTTTTTTTTTTTTTTTTTTGAGGGCTTGAGTTTCAAAAATAGTTCTGGCAACACCAACGGAGTTGTTTGTAAGCTCACCGGAATCTTGGTGACTTCGTTGGGCAAAAATTCACTTAAATTTCTTTATTTATTTAAATAAGTGGCATTTAATTTTAAATTTAAATAAATATGGGGTTGACTAGTAAAATAATTTCTTTACAATTCTTCTAAAATCTTGCCTGTAAAATCATTTAGAAACTTTTTTAATATAATATCAAATTAGATTAATTATACTCGTTTTTAAATTATATATTATATATCGATAATTATATACGAAACTTAAAGATTTTTATGTTTCAAATGGTTATTTTTATGTTTCTGCCAATGAATTGCAATTTGCCTTGTAATGCTCGACTCTGGCAACAATGGCCTCTTACGCTGGCAACGGCCTCCCATTTTCCTCCCTAATTTCCCCCAGAAATGACGTAACTGCGAAACCCACTCACTCCCAACTTCTGGGTAATCCAGGGCTTCAGAAGCTCACTAGAAATTTTGGGTCTTTAAGATCTTCCCACCTTCAACGAGTAGTAGTAGCCCTTGTCGCCGTAAAAGAGGCAGAAAATGTAGAGAAACGTGAAGAGAGGAAAAAGCTCAGGTGGGTAGAGATTGATGGGCTGAATCTCACGGAAGCACAGAAACAGGCCATATCCAGACTGCCTTACAGGATGACCAAACGATGCAAGGCAATCATGAAGCAAATAATTTACTTCTCTGGCCCGCAGCAAGGCAGCCGCCGCTTGTCCGATTTGTTGGGTGCGTGGGTGAGGATTATGAAGCCCAGACGAGCTGATTGGCTTTCAGTTCTTCGAGAATTGAAAAGGATGGAGCATACCCTTTATATTGAGGTAGTAGGTACTCATGTTTCCTGCTCAGAGTCAAAATCATTGTTGGGTTTCTTGCGTCTTCTCTTACTTATTTACCTGCTGCATTGCTATTTGGTTTAGAAATCTGATTATTAGTTGATATTGCTTATTATTATTTTCATTTTGCCTGCAAATTTGAACTATTGTGTACATGTTATACATGTAACATCTTGTGGCTTCAGCTGCTTCTGTCCATAGTCATTGTTCCAGTAATAGGTAATTAGTTACCCCATGTGCGCCATGTTAAAACTGCTCTTACTGGTTCTGAATTTCTTCTGCATTTCATTGTGGTTTCCATCCTCTCCGTTTTCTATTTATCCATGTTGTTGAAGTCCAATTCCTTTCTTTGCTCTTACTTCTGAATTTGAGCATCCTCCGTATTCCGTGAGTTGGACATAACATTTTCTCTCATAGGTCAGACAGTCTCTTATTCGTTAAACATCCTAGATGGTCTGCGTTATGTCCTTTTGTTGGCTACATATGAGAAACCTGTTAGCAATTCTCAGTCTTTGCCACAGGATGTTCCAGAAATCTGTTTACTTCTCTTTTGGGGTGATGGGGAATGAGTGAGTTTTTGAGCTTGTTTCTTTTGCTGTGCTGCCAACTCTTTCAACGTGCAGCAAACTGTTCAATGTGCAAAAGATATGACACAATTTTGGCTTCCATCTGAAACTTTCTCAAATAGCCAATTCCTTTTGTAAGGACCACAAAAGGTTATGCTTTACTTGACAGAAAATGATCAGGTCAATTTAGTTTGAATGCATAATTTCTGAAATCATCAATCAAAACCACTGATCAATGTTGTTATGGTGTATTGGCAAAGTACCAAAGTTTACAGCTTCAAAATCCAGGAACATAAGGTCATTTACCTACAAATAGAGCATTGAAATATTGTCATGCTTAATATAGGTTGAGTTTAAAGTGTAGCTTTTGCTGGCAGGAAGTGGTCATTTATATACAAAGAGAGCACTGAAACACTGTCATGCTTAATATAGGTTGAGTTTAAAGTGTAGCTTTTGCTGGCAGGAAGTGAAAGTTAGATGGCATTTTCAAAAGGAAAGCTCTAGTAAATGAAAGGTCAAAAGATTGAGTTTTGGTAAGGCTGAAAACATTAGATGTGGCAAACTTGCTTATTGCACTGGGTATCCTTGAAAAATCAGGAACATGAGTGCAGCTTGTTTTAGTGGGAGTGAGGGTTAAAATTGTTCATGTTAGCATTGCCAGACTGCAGTCAACTTCTTTATTCTTTGCAGGGCTATTTCATATTCTATGTCTAAGTGGAAGTTCCCGGTTGTTTACCTCAAATGTGATAGTTAATCTACTGGTTCTTGCATCCTTCTCAGGTGGCAGAATTTGCACTGCTGGAAGAATCTTTTGAGGCAAATTTTCGTGATTATACAAAAGTAATTCATTACTATGGGAAGCAAAACCGTCTTCAAGAAGCAGAGAATACTCTCGTAGCCATGAAAAGAGGAGGCTTGCCATGTGATCTAGTGACTCTAACTACCATGATTCACATGTATAGCAAGGCTGGGAATCTTAAGTTGGCTGAGGAAACCTTTGAAGAGCTGAAGCTCCTCGGCCAATCACTAGATAAACGGTCATATGGCTCAATGATCATGGCTTACATCAGGGGTGGAAAACCTAGCAAAGGGGAGGCTTTGCTTAGAGAAATGGATGCACAAGAAATTTGTGCTGGAACTGAGGTTTATAAGGCATTGTTGAGAGCATATTCCATGGATGGTGATGCTGAAGGAACTCAAAGGGTATTTGATGCGATTCAGTTTGCGGGTATTCCTCCTGATGTGAGAGTGTGTGCCCTTGTTATAAATGCTTATCGAAGGGCTGGTCAAAGTAAAAAGGCTCACATCACATTTGAGAATATGTGGAGTGCTGGTCTCAAACCAAGTGACAAATGTGTGGCTTTGGTGCTGGCTGCATATGAAAAAGAAAACAAGCTTGGCAAGGCCTTGGATTTTCTCACTTGTCTGGAGAGAGAGGGAGTTCTAATTGGCAAAGAAGCCTCAGAAATTCTGGCAGACTGGTTGAGAAGGTTGGGAGTGGTGAAAGAAGTGGAGCAAGTTCTGAGAGAGTATGCCCCAAGAGAAGTAACTTCCAAGATTGCTGTATCCTGAAATTATTTTCACATATCCCTCAACTTTTGTGATGAAGTTTTATATGCTCTCAGCAATTTGCGCCAATGTATATCATTTTTATTGGAGCTTGGCTTCTTTTTGGCTGAAATGTTCTGAATGTTTTGGCTTTTTCCCATTTTGCCTTATCTGGGGAAAACGAACTTCTGGGTCACTGCTGCATAATGGAATATTTCATACTTGAGCTAATTTATCTACAGGTTCATTCTCGAGGTTTACATGCCCCTGCACTCCTTACAAAATTGTAGAGGTAGTATCCGGATAAACAAAATGGTGAGAGAAGATTCATGTACCCAATTCTAAAGAAAGTTGGAATTCAGATTTTGTGGTTGCCATTATTCAATACGTTTGTGAATTCGTGGAGTGGTAATCTGGGATTACCTTGAAGCCCATGGAGGGCTCACCACCTCCCTATTTATGGCAGCCACGCATGTCCAAGCTTTATTCAGCTGGCATTTATCTGGCCCATCTACAGTATACGAAGCCTGCCTAGCGGCTGTTCAATGTTTGAGCATTCCAGCTTGCGGCCTCTCGCGTCATAGCCCGATAATCATCGGGCTGCCCGCCGCGCATCTAGACTTCCACTGACCTGGATTTGATATTTTTGGGTTTCAGTTCATATGTAAATTACGATCAAATATTTTCCTGTATGACTTGTCGCCAGCTATAGCTTTTTAAAATCCTTATCGATTGTCTCTCAAGGGATACATTTTAGGCGTAACAAATTTATTAATTCTTTGATTCCAGTTAGTATGAGGGATCTTGAACTGAGAAATTGATTCTAGAAGTTAAAAAAAAAAAAGGGTATCTGAGGCTATTTCAATAATGGGGTTCATTGATATTCTGAGTATGATAGTTGTTCAGAAATTTTTGTTCTAATCATAAAATGAAATTTGGGATTTATAGAAATAGAAAAAGTAATTTTCATGATTTAATAGACTAAAAATAACAAACAAATAAATAAATAAATAAAATTTTTATCAATTATCAACATCAAAAGATTTTAAGTTCACTTGTCCGGTTGTCCTAAAAAATAATAAAAGAAAAAGAAAAAGAAAACTAGCTCCTTTTGATTAATCGAGGTGTGACGTATAGATGGAATTGTCAATCAAACTTTTTTATTTCCTCGCGTGCATAAATGTTAGTCAACTTCACTAACCTAATCGGGCTAATCAAGAACAATAAGCATCAGAATGGAAGACATTTCTGTATGGTACTAGCCATTATAAAAATTCATTAGGGTCGTTGATAATCATGACATCTACGAGCTGCAACTAGGAAATTGAGAAAATGTACCAATTTTACCTAGCAATGTCTTTGCTCTGCTTAGTCATTAATTATGAAAACAAGGCACAAAAGGGTTGGCTAAAGATTCCATGTTTGAAGACAGTGTATATTACAAGTACTTCGTGTTAAATAATGTAAATCCTTACTCCCAATTTTTCACCTTGTTGAGGTTTCGTACACCTCGTGTCAAGGGAATATGGCCTAACCAATGGGCCATCAATGTTGTTAATCTTGTTGTTTGGCAGGAGGATTTTCTTATCGCTTCTGGTGTTCTTAGTGCTGTAATTGGTTTATCTTCACATCAATGAAAGTTGTACTTCTTTCGATCAAAAATTATGGAAAGAAAAAAAAAACCCTTAATTTATTAATTGGGACTAAAAATTTCTCCATAATTTGTTTTGGGGGACCATTTAACTAATCAAATATAAAGTCTAATTGCTTGAAAGTTTTATACTGGGGCGAAGGCCTTAGGCCTCTCTTGACCTTCCAATTGGTCCCTCTGGTGAAAATATAAAAGTTAAATATTATCATCATGAGTCTAATGCATGAAATTTTCTATTCAATAGAATCAATCAAGTTAATTATTAAAATTTTAAGTGTAAATTATATAATTAAAAAACTTTATATTAAAAATAAAAAAGATAAATAAGTAAAATATAAATTAAAAATTTTATAAATTTAATATTTTAAAATTTTAAATTAAAAATATAATATCAAATTTACGAATATTACTTATTCAAATTTTTTTAGGATTATTGTTTTTCTTTTTCTTGAATTTAGACTCGTGTATTTCTCCAAAAAGTGACATCAAAGACAATGATTAATTTGACAAATGAGTAATATAAACAATGTATGTTTCCTCTAAAATGATAAGACGTGACTCTAAAAACCAGTGACATCAAGGTTTGAACAATGTGTATTTCCTTCAAAGTCTGACAAAAGAGTGATAATAAGTGTATACTCAAATGTACTTTTAAATTAGGCTAAATAAAAATGACACATAATCAAATTTAATTTAATGAAGTGATAATAGACTCTTAATATATTTAAGAACAATAAGTTTAATGTAAAAGAAATTTATATTTTAAAAAATTATTAAAATTTTAAATATAAATAGTATAGTTAAAATTTTAAAAATTTAATATTTTAATATTAGATATCAAATTTATAATTTTGTTATTTACTTATACTTTTTTTTATTTTTATTTTTTTAATTTTAAACGTTTACATTTCTCCAACTCCACCGCTAAAATGATTTACCATGAGAATAAAATTACTGGTCGAAATTCAGATTCTCACAAAAAGGTTTCTGATGTACTAAATAAAAACTCCACCGACTATTGAATTCATTAACATCGAGAAAAAAATGAATATTAATAAAGGAAAGTACAAAAAAAAAAAAAAGGGAAAAATTAAAAGCAATAATCGAATGTCTAACTACTTTTCCATTGAGGTAGCTAACAATGAGATGAAGATATATAAGCTCCCTCTTCTGGCTGGTATCCTAATCAGTACGAATTTCCTCGGCTTGTATTTGTTGGTCAGTCTCACTTAGAGATAAATGGTGACGACGAAGAGTCGGTAGATGGCAAAGTACCTAATGGTGAAGATCCATGCCTTTGGAGGAGTTCACTCGCCAATGCTTGAAGATCACGGCCACTACTGGTTGCCATTGTGCTGCTGCTACAGCCTCCAAATTGATGCGGGTCCAATTGACGCTGGTGCATGGTCCACAACGCGGCCGGTTGCGCCATTGGATCGAAGAGCGACGATAAATCGTACCTAGCAGGCATGGAAGAGGCTGGTGGGAGGTCGGATGTTGAGAGAAGAGGTGGAGTCAGCAGCGTTGGCGCCGGTGGAGGGGGAGGTGTTGATGATGGAATTTCTAGTGTTGCCAAATGGGCTTGTAAATACGAGAGCTCTGCTTGTAAATTCACCACCTGCATAGCCAATTTAGCCCCCCCCCCCCACAAAAAATAAAAAGGAATTTAAACAACTCCTTAGTTAGCCGGTACCCCAAATCAGAAAACATATGCAAAGTCAATCATTTCATGTACCTTTCATTGATACACCATCCAAAATTAAGCATAGATTTGAGTCTCGTAGTCCTAATTGAAGGCAACGCAAAACAAACATACCAAGTTGGACAAAAAGGACAGATCCCCTCAATCAGGCAAAAATGTAGAATCGGAACGCATTAGTGTGTACAATTTTGTTTATTTATTTTCATTTTTGAAAAAAAATGACAGAGGAGACAAGTTTGAGGCTTCTCGAGGGTGCTCGAAATATGTGCCTTAGAACATGGTGTTGCGAACAAATGAAGCTTTGCTTTGACAAAGGAAAATAAGCGTGTGTTGATTATTGAGCATGGTTCTTCAAAGTCATTGCCATGGGAGTACGTGAATGCGAGTTTGGTTGTTGAAATTAGCAAATGTTCCCCACCGTCGTGTGTCAAAAATTAAAACTCATACTGCTTTGTGAATTATAAAAAAACTCGGTGGGAACAGATGCACCTAGCAGGGAAAAAAGCCAAAATTTTGTGATGATTAAAGAGGGAATAAGAGAACACTGTTTGTTTCATCATCTTATGGAGGCAACGAGTCTAGTATTTTATCGTTTAGAACCAGTGTGGTTTGACATTATTGCTCCAGTACAGCCCTTTTTTTTTTTTTTTCCTAATTGAAAAATCAAATGTTAGAGACGTATGCTGACCACTTTACTTTCACAGGCATTGCTTCCAAGAACAAGAAAACCGACCATCTCCTTAATAACTGCAAAACACGCAATCTGCTCAGAAAAAAGGGTACAAACCATGGCCTATACCATTCTCGTAACCGCCGAGTATACGAGTAGTTAATGAAAATAATTCCTTGATTTCAGTAAAGCACAAAATGCCCATCAAGCAGCATAGCGCAAAAGACAACAAGAGCCAGAAAAATTGCTTTCTCACTGGAAGCTGCTTTCCCCTCCCCTTTGCAACTGTGCAAAGACCACTTTAGGATCTGTTTGGTTCAGATAAAGTCGATAAATGGTGACAGGCAATTTTGGTGGCGTTTAGTAAAAGTAACTGAGAAACGTTAAACAGACACCCCTTCATCCCTTTATATATATAGAGAGAGCACACGCAAAGCTACCCTTCTTGCGAAGACCGAGTGGAACTAATTAAATGATTGATTCTTTATTTCATTGAGGATTTGAGATGTGAGAGAAGGTGAGAGCCCCGTAAACTTGATTTTATCAAAGAAAAGTCAAAGCAAAGATTGAACCGCGTAAAACAGCTCGAGACACTAGCATTTACTAAAAGGGTTATTGACAATTTGAGTGGGGGAAGTAAGGGCAGTTCAAAAACAAACAAACTTCATGGTTGGACTTTTTTATTGCGTTATGTATTGGAAACAAAAAGGCAATCTGCAAGGGCAACAGATGAAGCAAGTTCTACTCGTATCTCGAATTACTTTCACTGGAAGGGTGATAGTCTTAAATACGGAAAGTGGTGAAGTGAATTCAAGTACATACCTGTTGTTGAAGGGCAAAGATGTGAGCTACACAGCCATAGACGGGGTCTCTGAGACGAGCCTGAGCCTCATAACAAATTGTGACTACTGCGTCAGGACGCTTATGGACGGGAACATGTAAAAGAAGCTTGGACACATTGCTGGCGCCAAAAACCTTGTGCACCGCTGCGAAATGGGCTGCACCTTGCTCTGAGTCGAAATAAGGCGCAAATATGCACCCTGCCACACACTTCCTCCTTAAGAACTTGCATGCACCACATGGCCCCCCGCTTCCCCCACCACCACCACCCCCGCTGGTACTACTCCCACCGCCGCCGCCAGTACCGCTGGTAGAAGGACCTACTGCTCCACTCATGTCCCCTTCTTTTTGAGTTTGTCGACAGAAAATGCTGATTAATTGGGTATCTGTCACATAATTAGGGTTTTTACTTTGAGGGGGAGGGCCATACTTGAAGAAGGATAAGGAGAAGTAGAGGTTTGGTTTAGGGTTCGGTTTGGTGGGTGACGGCTCTTTTCTTTCCCTTTTTTTCTTTTCGTTTTTTTGTTTTCTGGGTGTGTATTTTTGGGGGGGTTGTTTGTTTGCTGGTATTTTAATATGGGGGATTCGAAACGCTAGATGAAGTCTTTAAAGCCACGCGATAGAGCAAACAGCCCCCCTCCCCCCCCCACCCCCCACATTTAGCTGCTTGCGTGAAGCAAACATGCGATAAGCCTTAGCTTATATTCTCCCAACTGTCCTTTTTATTCATTTTTCTTCCTTCCTCTCGTGAATTTAAGCTTAACAAATTCATGCTCTCATCTCCATCTTATCTAACCCTCTTTCCCTTTCCCCCCAAAAGTTTCTTTCTTTCTCTATCTATGGTTATATATACAAGTATTGATGTAATATATTTGTACACAACTTTGTTTGTTGCCTTTAATTAGTTGTACGCATCTGAATTTTTGTTGTAAATAAAAAGCTGACACTATAAGTTGAAACGTGTCATTGGGTCTGTCTATATTTGACACTGCGTGGTTTAAGCTGCGTAGAGGGCAAAAGAAGCCAACTCTCTCTCTCTCTCCCCTTCTCTCTCTCGACTCATCTACCTAGTCTTTCTACTTTGTATAGACATACGCACGCTGTGTAATAATATGTATTTTCCACAAGACAAAGCTATTGGGCATTTAGCATGTCTTGAATGCTCTCCGGTTTTATTTCCATGGCTTGTAGGTAATTATCAATTGATGGTTTAATTCTAACAACAGAAGCTAGAGATCGACAAATGCCTGAAAGGGATACGGGCTTTAATATGTAATGCAGAAATGGTGATTGAATTTAACTCATGCTAACGAGCAGTACAAATGTGAACCGACTGATAAGGGTTGGATTGGGTTTGTATTAGAAGTAGAAAGGCACACATCATCCCCCACAAAGGACCTCAACTCGGCAAATTACCTGATTAGGAGTACTAAACATAGTGACAATGAATTACATTTGAGCATCCCTTACAAATTAAGCTGGCGTGATGTGCTTTTACAATCCTTGTGTGATGGGGAATTCGACGATGATGACAACAAACGACGATGATAATTCTTTTTTACATAATTGTTAGATGTTCACGCTCGTGTCATGTATGCATGAATGCATCCACACCTCATTTTGCTTGCCATGAGGGGTACAGTTGAAATGCAACGATCAAATCATGCGTTGGCGAATTCTGATTCCAATGCTAATGTATCAAACCCGGAGCATTTTGTTTATGATGGAAACTCCGAAGGGTTAGTATTGAATATTGATGATTATGGGACATAAATGAAATTTAATTGGTGCCATATACGGCGGCCACATAGCCAGCGTCAAATCAAAAAAGGTCAAAGCCAAGGTTCGGCGTTCGAAGCACCGGACTTATGCAGTCGAATGCGAGACTGACACGTACGAGTCGGTGACGACGGACGTAACGGCTGGCACAAAAAAAAAAAACGATGGTCTCACACTCAATGCGGGGGCCCACAGGCCGTTCACTTGTAATGAAAGTAACGCCCTTTGCGCCCTCTCGGTCTTGTCTGCGTTCCCCACTCCACCCTTTGATCAAAAACTAAATAAACCCGAAATTTGAACCGAATGACTTTCTGATGAAATAAAATAAAACAAGATAAATTCATTTGTCGTATATAGAATGGTTAGCTTCACAAGAAAAATTATAAAAGAAAAAATAAAAAAAAAAAGTAATGGGAATTAGTAAAATCAGCAACAGTCGTAACGGGGGATCCCCACGCCGTCCGGCTCTTGTCTAATCCATGTGTGGTGAAGAGGAAGCAAGTGACACAGAAGCCTTCAGTTTCCACTATTTCGACCGGCACGTGTCCCGACACGAAGCTAACCGTACGACTTTCAGTGTCTGTCTGCTTACGTTGTAGCAGTTTCTCAAAGACGACGGCCGATTTTTCTTTTCAAAGGTTCTCCGATGCGAGACGGTTCGGATCCACAGCACCGACTCTGGCCAGCTTGTAGCGAATCCTACCCACAGTAAATTATAATTCTCAAATGCCAAGGCTCTCCGGTCAACAGTTCTTTCGGAACTTGCTTTTGGAATATTTATTTATTTTTCTTATAACCTTAATCTTCATTTTCAAAAGGAAATTGTTTATTTTTCAAATGGTCTGACCCAACGCGGTGAGAACTAAACACAAGACGGTCTGTTAATGCAGGACAGCCTATAGTCACCAAACTCTCCTTGGTTATGGCCGTCTCATCGTCCATATATTTAGAGCTTTTTGGGATTCCTTGTTGCAAACTTGCATTTATGTTATTGATTACTGAGTATTGATTATTATTATTGCCAATGCACCAAAACATTTCTATGCCAGCAGTTTTAATACGGTGCCTTTACGTTCTAAAGCAGAAAAGAACTTTATGCACATAACGTTATAATAAACTTCCGCTTCTTTGATTCCCAATCGAGACTACACAACCCCAATTGAGGTTCTGGTTTCTCGGTTTATCAAGTGGCGAATTGGGTTTCATTTGTTCTTCTGGCTAATCAACTGCCTCTGCCTACCAAAGCGAGAACAGAATGGACAAATACTTTCAGCCTTCAACCTGCCCCTGCTGCCCCCAGTGTCAACGCAATGAATGAGTCGCCAGATTCCAAAGCAAAGGGACGGATTCCAATAAGGTGAATAGTTCATGCTCATCTAATTGCATATTAAGAAGGGCCCAAGGCCAAATTCGAGTAACAGTGAGCTCCAACAGTTGTACTCAGCTAATTGTGATTTATTTAAAGCTCAAATATCATTAATTTGTACACAAAGGCCAACATCACTACTAGCCCCAACCCCCCAACCCCCCACCACCCCACTCCTCACCAACAAATCCTTAGTAGGGTGAAAATAATAAAATGAAAATGTAAATATGGATCTCTCTTGCCAAATGGCGGCACAATTTAGCAAAACAAATAGAAGGGCAAAATGTCAAAGGTCAATATTCATACCGCAAGAACAACTCTTTTTGCTGGTGCTAACCCCAACCTATCTGACCAACAAACCCGAATTTAAATGCATTTCAACTGCAGTTTGGAACCACTAGAATTCTTGTGGTATTCCTAGCCAACCAAATAGGGAAGTATAAGCATGTTGCCTCTAATATTGTCATAGCACACACACTTTAGAGTAGACTTTTGATCAATCTGCAAATTTTCTAAATATGATTGTGACTAGTTGGCTAATGTGACAAACCATCAATCTACAAACAAAATGAACCGCAACATTGGAGAAAATTTTTAGATTTAGCGCCAATTTTAGATCTTATTGGCGAATGTAACAATTACAGTAATTGGGCAACAATAATGGTTGGATTGATGTACTACCAATATGATTTGGTGTTATGGCTGTAACAACAATCTGGGGTTTCGTTCCCTTCAAATCAGCAAAAACACTTGGCTAACCATTAAAACTAGGCCCTTACAGTTCATATGTAACTATGGTTTGCAATAGATATTGACAACCTGTTTTTGACAGAAGAATCTTGGTTCTCTCACCTTATTTTCTGTGATTTCAAAATAAGTTAGGATTCTGGTGACATTGGCAAGAGTCATATGTAATCTTGGCTTGTGGTGGTAATAGCCGTGGAATGAGAGATATAATGATTTCTTCAAAACTCGCATCAAATTTAGCTTGGAACTTTTCTAAAACATGCCATATTGCTTGTTCGATATATTACAAACTTAGCATTGCTACCAATATATTTTGTGTATTGGTATAAAAGGCAAGATTTTTTTTTTAAAAAAATAAATATGCAGGAACAAACCATGTTTAGCATGATAATATAGTATCTAGACCTCTTCTTTTGAGAACTTTCTTGGCTAGAAAATGCCTCTTGAACTCAAAAATAAAACCTTAAGTTTGTTATGAATTTGAAATTATGCAGATTTTTATCTAGTGTTTGGTGAGGTGCTCCAATTGGTAAAAGTGTTGAAACACAAACTATGCCTAATTTTCTCCTCCTTTTCTATTTTATTTTCTTTAAGCCTAATTAATGTACAAGGCTTAATTAGTATTCATGAAGGATGCATTTGTTATAATTGCCTTACAACTCGATTATCTTATGGTTGGCCTATGTGATGCATGACAATATTAATGTCTTTAATTACTTGATTGTGGACAAATGTGAAAAATGATAAAAAAGAATGGAACTTTATGGCTGATTTATTTTCTACATTTCTTAAGCGAGATATGTTCATTAATTATCATATAGTACTTATTTCTTTTCTTTTTTTTTTTTTTTTTAGAAATTACTTCAATCCTGGCAATAAAGAACTATTTTTGATAGCTTGTTCTTGTTGCCTTGTGCCTTTTGCCTCCCGATTGTTAGTAACATTTCAAGTTGTTCTTAATTTGCAATTTTACTTTGATATAAGATGACATATCATTCTTTTAGTTTCTTTTCTTTTTGTGCAATACAAATTCTGCCCTTAATTCTTATTTCTGCAACACAAGCTTTTGGATTTTCATATGCTTGCTTCTTTTTTTTGATAATTGAATCTTAACTTGTTTATTTCAACAATTTTCTTTTTCCAAAATAGTCTAATTATATTTACTTTGTTTAATTGAAATTTTGATCAAAATGGAGGATAGAAGGTAGAAGGATTTTGATAAATCAAGTAATGAGTACTAAAATGAGGTTAAGAATTTCCAAAATAAGGCTTTTGCTACATTTGCTGGGAGAGATGAAATCTTTTGCTTTCATAAAAAATATTGTTGTTGATATTAGTATCGTAGAAAGTTGTGGTTAATGAATATTTAATCATTTAGGGATTTATATGAGGTTATAAGAAATGGATTTTCCATAACGAAGGACTTCAATCAAGTAAGGCAATAAATGATGATGAAATTGAAGTTGATTATCACGGTGATATTAATAGGCTCTTACATGAACATTTTTAGGGATGTAAGAGAATAAATAAGAAATCTTATAATGTTAGGGAGGGGTAAAAAATACAAACTATGATGTTTTACAAGTTAGTAGAAAAAGGACAATAAAAATTATATCCTAAATGTAAAAAGCTTTTTAGGTTTTCTTTTACAATTAAATTGTATCTTCTTAAGTGTTTTCATGACTTTAGTAATGTATTATTTAGAGATATTTTGGATTTAATAAAGAAGACATCCTCCAATATAAAGGTACTTAGCTTGTTTAATAAACATAAAAATATGGTAAAAGATCTATGACATGATTATAAAAAGATTTATACATATCCCAATGATTGTATCATTTTTTGGGATAAGTATGAAAAGTTTGACATGTTTGCAGGGCTTTTAGGTGGAAAAGCATTAAGAAAGTTGAAAGGAAAAATTCTTTATTACATCTTTAAGGATCCATTATGTTTCAACCAAATTTCTAAGATAAATTTTTTTTGAAATCTAGGCTTTAAAGATTATTTGTGTACCTTAACAACTGATGATATTGTTTGGCATGTAAAGTATAAACCTAAAGATAATGATATGAGACATTGTATTAATGGTCAAGTTTGAAAAATTTTTGATTTTTGCATTTAGATTTTGTAAAGGATCCTAAGACTATAAAATTAGGTTTGGTGAGTGATGGATTCAATCTATTTCTAACTATAAGCATTACACATAACACATGATTAATAGTCCTCATTAATTATAACCTAACACCATAACTATGTATGAAACCAGAATATATAATGTTATTTATTATTATTATATGCCTTAATTCACTAGGAAAAGAGATAGATATATTTTTGCAACCATCAATTTAAGAATTAAAGGAGTTACGAGAGTATGATTTAGAGACATATAATGTATTTAATAAGTAATCTTTTCAAATGTATGTAATCTTATTATGCATTATTAGTGATTTTCCAACTTATATAATATTGTCAAAGTGAAATATGTAAGGAAAGTTAACATGACCTTCTTATAATTATAATACTTCTTTTTAGTATTTGTATCCAATTGAGAAAGACTTTTCTGATGTAATGTATAAGATTCTTTGAAATCTATTTTGTTTAGATAAAGAAGACAATCTAAATGTACAAGATATATTTATAAGGAGTTAAATGCACTTAAGTAAAATGTGGGAGCTATTACTAGTATTGAATAATCTAATTTGAGAAGAGAAAACATGTCACCAATTGAACAATAATTCAAATTATGATACATGTCACCAATTGAACAATAATTCAAATTATGATGACACATTTTGGGACAAGATGGATGCTAATGATTTAAGAAAACATGTTAATAAATCTATTTTATCATCTTTTATGTCTTTATTAAATGTGCCAATAATTTATAAAATTCTTTTATGTGACTAATATTATTATGCATTCAATTGTAATCTTGGCTAAATTTGTTTGAATTACAAATAAAACCAAATCAGCTTCCTTTTATATTGGTACTTGAAATGGAAATCTTGTCTTTGTAGCTTGAGGTAGCTTTAAAAAGAAGGGGAGAAAGGGATTTGTGGTACTAGACTTTCCTTTGTTTCTCTACTAATAAGTCTTAGATTGGGCAACAACTCCAACATTATTCCCATTTCCTTAATTTGAAGAATTACCTTGTTTTCAATCTTTCCCTCATTAAGGTAACCTTTTTTTCTTGACCCAATTTTATCTATTTCTTTTTTTCTCACAAAAAATTATTTTAGGTATTCATTTTCTTCTTTTCATTCTCTTTTCTTATTCTTTTAAATTGTATGGTTGGAATTAAATGAATTTGATGGATAATATTGCCTATGAATATTTGAATCAAATTGGAAAGTAAAAGAAAATGAATTAGGATTTAAGTTTCTATATGAGTATAATATTGCTTTTATTTATAAAAATGTTGTACATATATGTAATGGATAAACTTTACCTAGCACTTATGTAATCTAAAAGTTGGACTATATTTTGAAAAGTCAAGTTTGTAATTATAACAATTATGTATGGTAGTTTAGTCTTGTATATCTATCATTCATTTTTCTCTCTTGCCTTTTTACCTTTTTTTTTCTTTTGTTAGTTCTTATATGTTGTTATTAAGGCGACACTTATGTCATAATGTCATGAAGACTAATAATTTTTTGATTAACAAAAAAATAAAGAAAAGGAATAAAAGGTTGTAAAGTATTAAATAAGGTACTTGAAAGGAAAATTAAGTCATTTGAAAGATATATCTAGTATGTAAGTATTTTTTGTTTATTGATTCTAAGAATTACTATATTGTGCACTTAACATTCATTAGACATGAAAAGAAAAGGCATTAAAAAATGGAGTGGGTGGTCTAATAAAAGAAATATCTTAACCTCTTTTTTAAGTATTTTAAGAAAGCATTAATTAAGGGAAAAAGAACAAATTATAAAGAAAAAGATGCAGAGTGGGCAACCATAAGTCAAAAGGATTATTTTTGATCAAAGTGGGCAATTACAAGTAAAAGGAACAATTATCCTTCGAAGTGGATAGCCATAAGTGAGAAGGACAATTTTTTATCTAAGTGGGCAATTGCAATTGAGAGGCATAACTTCTGATTTACCATAAGTGATTAGCTCAAATCCTAGAAAATTTGGGCAGCCCCAGTTAAAAAGGGACAACTTGTGATCAAAGTGGGCATGAATTGAGGGAAATATAACCTTGTGCAGAGGAAAGACTACAAAAGCCACAACAAAGGGAACAAAGAGATACTAAAAATAATCAAAAGATATGTTTCTCTATTTTTTTTAATTCATTTAAATATTTCCTTTTGGATTAAATGGTTATCTTCAGTGAATAAAAAAAAAAAAAAGAACCAACAATAATAAATGCAATACATATAATAAGTGAAGAAGAAGAAAACTCTTATTTTTCTAAATGCCAATAATCAACTTATAAGACTTGATAAGAAACCTTAGAAATTTTCTAAAGACATTGACTAGGCATGTCAAATTGGTGTTATTGAATGTAAAGAATTGGCATAAACTAAGAGGACAAATAAAGAAAACCTTGTGAAGGTAACGTAAAAACAAACATTTTTACTTATCTTTAAAAATACTTCCTGGTTACATCTTCTACTTTTTTTTTTTTTAAATGACTGTAAGAGAAATATTCAGTTGTTGAAGAAAATAAGAAGTGGGTGATTAATATAGTTAAAACATGCTAAAGGAGTTATAAGTACTAGTTGAAAAGAGATAACTATATGAAGAATAAAAAAAATGTAGCAAGATTGAGAAATTGTCCACCAAATATATCTTTGGATCAATTTAAACATTTATTAAAATACTAAAATTTTGCAAAAGCAAAGGTTCAATCTTCTCCTTTTATTTAATGTTGATGAAAACTTTCTTTGGAATACTTATTTGTAGCTTTAATTCTAGTCTTTAAACTAACAAATTAGAGAAAAACCAAAAAAAAATTATGAGTTCTTGTTCTTTGGATTATCTTATCAACATCTCTTAAGTGTTCTTTATTTGCTTCTTAATATTTTTCAGTTTCACTATTTATTTTTTATTTGTACTTAGTTTTGTTTGATAATTTTTGTAATGTTTTTTGAATGGATAATGTCATATTACAGGTTAGTTAAATGCAAAAAAAATTGGCCTTTTGGTATTTCCCTCCTTTTTGTTTGTTTAAAAGAAATAATAATAGTAGAGAAATTTTGGTCATGGTTGCATGTTATTTATTTAGTTTGTATTTTATCATGTTGTTTATATATACACTAGTTATTGCCTAACATGGATAAGCAATTCGCTTTTCTCTCTTGCATTACATAAAGAGGACATTAATTTCTTTTTTTTTTTCTTTTGCATTAGGTTTATAAACATTATGCAAACCAATCACTAGTTTGGTTTCAATAAATAACTAATAGATTTAAACATGTGTGAGACCAATTCATGTTCTTTTTTTGGTTTTAGTTTTACCTTAACATGTTGTTACTATTGTAATATACATATAGAAATTGGCATAAGCCAATATAACCAATCAATAATAGCAAAAAGGAATACACACTATAAGCAGAAGGAGTTTCACCAAATTTGAGAACAAATAGTAAGAAATTCAATTTAGCATCATTTCTTTGCTTTTGAGATTCTTTATATGTTATTCTAAATTCTAATTTTTCTTATTAACACTTGTTTTAGAAAAATAAAGATCCTTGTAACAATGTTTCTTTTTACCTTGAAGTTCTTAAGGTTACTAGCAAAAGAAGATCTGATAAAAAATATTGACTTTTAAATGAGTCAACATATCAACAAATTGTAAGTGATTCAGTTTTTTTTTTCTTTGCTTTTCATTTAAAATTTTTTGTATAGTTCTCTTTTTCATGATTTACAAACTTTTAAAATATGACTTGACTTATTTTGGTTGCTTTATAGTGCCAATATGATGTAATTATAATGTAAATTTCATGTTTTTGCTAGAAATAAGTATATTTATATGTATTCCATCTTTTTTGCATGTTACCTTTGTTATTAGCTCTAAACTCTGATAAAGGAACTCCAATCTTAAAAAGAAGGATTAAGTAGTTAAAATCCTATTGATACTTTTACTATAATTATAAGTAGGAAGTATTTTAAGAAGGTAAGACTTTATGGGTAAGATGCCAATTATCCTTCTTTGAAAGGAAAATTGATTGTTAAAGATGTTGTTAATGTTCTAAGTGAGATACAAAAGAAGTTTAAAGCTCACATAATATAATTGTAAAAGAAGATAGAAGTGCAAACTTTTACAATAGTCCAACATTTTTATATGATGTTCTAAAAATTACGACAATAAAATCTTATGCTGAACTTAAATTTTGACATACTTCTTTTATTTTCCATTAGTTTTTTCACCTAGTGATACTTTTAATACTTTAGATCAAAAAAATCAGCAAAGAAATTATCTATTTTTGGCAAGCATATACAATCCACGCCTTCAAATATTTCTCTTATTTCTAAATTTTTGCTTTCTAATTGTTATTATAGTCTGATCTATTGTAATTCTTTACCCCTTTGACATATTAAATTTGATAAGTCATTAAAGAAAAAATCAATGAATTTCAAAATATCCTTATTTGATATATATTTAAGTTCTGAACTAAGTTTTAATGTATTTATCACTAATATGTGTCATTTAATTCTTTCATTTTCATTCTTTTTCTCTAATTAAGCACCAATTTTGCATCTTTAATTTTTCTTTCAATAACTTTTAAGTCCGACAATGAAAGACCTTATTTTAGTAAAAGTCATTTACATTCATATTCACAATTAGCTTTAAGCCTCTAATTGAAACCTTTTTTAAAGTCCATACATATTATTGTATAGACTTTTTAAGTTCATTATCGTTTTCCTTTTTTATTTCTTTATTCTTTCTTTATATTTCTTATTGTAGAATAATAATCGTGATTGAAGTTAAAGAATTTCTTATTAATGTAAGTTTTTTACAACTTCTTTATTTGGAAATTATATTGATTTAGATTTATGTAAAATATTAAATATAGATAGTGAATTACTTTTAATTTGAATTACTTTGTATATTTACATTTGTTACAATATAATTATATATAAAATATTTTCTATTTTAATTAATGTTAAAATTAATAAATTATATTTTAATATTTAAATAATAAAAATTATAAATAATTATTTAAAATATAAATTGATTATTGCATAAATACTACATATTCCATCAAAAAAAATTGCTTTTTATTACGAAAAAAATTATTGTTTATTACATAACAAAATGTTGCATGAAAATATATCAAACTATTACATTATGTAGAAAAATTGCTACTTTAACAAATTTAAAATTATTTTCAAATGAAAATTTGATACAAATAAATTTTATAACTGCAACATATGATTTAATAGAAGCGCTACAATAATACTTTATGTATTGATTTTATATATGTTACAATAGGTTGAGAGATCGTTGCATAAGATTTATTGTAACATTCGGAAATACAACAAACCAAAACCTGCTATGATTTTATTAAAATAAAATTATAATATTTAATTAAATTAATATTTATTTATTACTATTTAAATAATAAAATAATCATTATATGCTTTCTATTTTATCTCATTGCAATAAATTTTCTTGACAGTTTGCTTTATAGGCTTTCGTATGTCTCAAAAGGAAAAAAAAAACAAAAGATAATAAAACAGAGGTCCTGCCTGTATATGCATTCTTGTGACCCATAAACAAAATACCTTGACTTATTAACGAGTAAATAGCATAAAGAAATTAAGTCATACAAATTAATAATGTTTAATTAAGCTGTTAAAAGATAAATCCTAATTCTACTTCACAAAGAAAACCAACTCACAAACTGTGGATTGCGAGTCTGAACTCTTGAAAACATTTTGGAGTTCAGAGTAAAGGAAGGCTCAATCTATGATGGAAGAAATCGAACTAATAAATTAATTTCGAAACGACAGGCGAACATAAAGAGTTTAAGGATATAAATAATCAAACCACCCTGATTGGACTTTTGAGAACTACAAAGAACCTAATTGATTATTCATTTTTTTGCTAATGTAACAATTGAAAATGGCAAGAAGTTGTAATATATTATATTTTCATAAAAAAAATAAAAGCTTGTTAATAAGCTCTAGTGTTGTCGGAAAAAAAAAAAAAAGCTGGAAAAAAGGTCAGTTATTTCCGATTTGCATAGATTGTGAGACTATGGGCTGGAAAAAAATAAAATAGGTTGTAATTTGACACAATTGGAAAAAAAAAAATTTCATATTTGTAACTAAAAATTACTATCATAATTATTATGCTCTCATAATTTCCACATCTAATTTTATATTAAACTACTACCTTCCATTACATCAATCTTAATTAAGTAATTTAATTAGAAAATGCTCCTCCATAATTCTTGCAAATCTCAATTAGTTGATAACATTCCATTTATAATTTCTCTCCCTCTCTCATTCTCGTTCCCTACATTTCCCAAAATTCCCACTTATCAAATATGATCCGCACATCTCAATGGCCACAAAAGGAGGACCAACCTTCAAAAATAATTTTCGTTGGAGATACAATTACTACGATCTCTTGGCTCAAGTCATTGAATTGCATCGGCTAGGAGCAACTGGTTTTAAAGTTTTATGGATTTTGAGGATTACGGGTAAGAGAAAATCAATTTATCTGTTACTTTCACTAATTTTTTTTCCCTCAATTCTATGTTTTCAAATTCTAATTCTTGGTTTTTTGCCAAAAAATTTACGTTCTTAGTTTTTATTTGTTATGGATCTTTGTTAATTTCACTAAAGGGACCAAAGGGCTGATGGGCCCTTTTTCCCCCTTCCACAGTCGTGTCTCCATCTTCAGACTCATTTCCTTGCATAGTTATGCCCCCACCTTCAGTTTCTCAGTTTTGGGTCATTTGCTTTTACGGTTACACAGGTAAGAAAAACTTGCATTGGAGTCGATTGGCTACAAATAACCAAAATTTTAATTTTCCTCCCTGAAAATGTTTGTTTGTAATTTTTGTAAGACCCTGTTGATACAAGCTTTAGAGTGTCTAACCTGGAGAGCACACTCATTTCTGGAGTGACTCGGCTTTGTCCAAATTAAGCTAGCGTGGAGCAAAATATAAGCTGCTCAAGAGAAGAGGATTTAGTGTTGCTTTTTGATTATCGTTTAATTGGGGGACTACCTTGATTCTTCAACAAAATCACATTGAAAGCGCCAAGGTAACATGTAAACTTTCTACTTTGTCCTGTTCTCTAAAAAAAGTTGTAGTTGATTATTTAAAAGAAATGACAAATTGTGTTTCTTTACATTACAAAAAGCTTTTTATTATTCTCTTTATCCTTATTATGGAACCCCCAAATGTTGTGTATGTCGAAGAAGAAAAAAATCTAAATTCCAATATTTGTGTATGTTTAAAAGATCATTAAAAATCCTTGAAGATTGTGAATTTGGTTATTCCTGTCTTACTTTTATTTTTTTGTTGGGGTGATTTGGACAATCATTGGAGATTTGTTGCTGAAATAACATTGCACAAAGGCTATGTTTTAGCATTTTTCATTATTTGGTAAGCTTTATGTGATGTTCACTAAATATCCCAAAAGAGGCGAATAAATTTCTTAATAGGTGAATTATTTGGCCACGTTCTTTACAATTGAATTTACTGTTGCTAATTTGCTCTTCTCGTGGGTAAATTTTCTTGCAATTTATAACCCTCGTCTCTTCCCTCTTTCTATATATATATATATATATATATATATATATTTTTTTTTTTTTCAATTAAGGTTTTTCCCATATTATTTGATTTTTTAAATTCTAGAATTATGGGGTCTGGGATTTTGCATATTTTGCAAAGAATAATATTAAAATAGGCAGCATATGAAAATCTCTCTTAAAGAATTAAAGAAACATTTATCGCAAAAACTAATATACATTAGTTAAGAGTTTGACTCTGCCCTGCGATTTAATGAGTTCGTGTCAAGGTTTTAGACAAACGTCTACAAATTCCGTACAATGTGCAGACGAAACTCTACTATCATCCATGTAAGAGACAAATTTAAGATGGCCAGACGATCTAGAGTGTGGCATTAAACCATGGGTGACTATAACGTTAGTGATTATTATTATTATTTTTTTGGTCTAATCTTGGGTGGAATTCACTCTACGAATGAAAATCCAATGACATAGTTAAAAAATACTTAGGAGTAAATTATGCGAAATTGAGTACATATAACCATTACAAATCCTCTTACATCACACCATTTCTCAAATCATTGCTAAGCCAAAACGACTGATTATGACGGCTTCCCTATAGATATATTATCACACTATGGCATTATTGTTACGGCCAAGGTATCCATCCAATACAGATTTCAGCAGATATAAAATCATTCCCGATGTCAATAAATTCAGTATTATCGCATATTTTATATGGAGTGTGTGCAACAACTTCCCTACAAGAACTGAGCAAATCCCAATTACCAGGCGACATGTCCAGAGAAGAAACATGGTTTAATTCCTTGGTTCCTGATAATGCCTTTGAAACGATGCCCCGAACTTTTACTAACAAAGCATAGCCCCATGACTGCTCACCAATACGCATTCAAATTAACTTTGGACCCCACGAGTTCTTTCTTGCACTCGTGCGGTCAACACCTAGAACTCGAGCATACATATATACAAATACAGTCACCGACATTTGCTTTGGGCCACCGATCCCATCTCCACTGTCTTATAAGTAAAATAACTTGAGTTGGTTCATCTCATCACGTACGATTCATCCAAGAGCCAAGTCTCTCTTGGACTTTTCTCTATCATCAGGTTAGTCTCCCTCTCAACTGGACTTTTCTCTATCATGTTTTTCCATTGTCCAACGAACTCAGAAACGAAATTAGCAAGTCCTGTCTAATCAGAAATGGGCAACCGGGCATTGAGATCTATACGCATAAGGGGTAGTAAAATGGTTCTTGCAAGATACAAATTGTAACCCAACTCAAATTTAGAAGTACGACATGTGCTATCCCATTCTATTATTGAATTGTCTCGCCAAGTCGTACTATACTGATCTGATGAGATAGTCGTACGTAATAAAGAGCTTGCAGAATTAACTCGGGCACCGAAATTATGAAAAACTGCGAAGAAATCATGCATTCCAATTTTCAGTCATTTTCTGCGGTCGCAACATTAAACGAGTTTGCCTTGAATTATCGGGGCACTTCTTAAATTTGTTCATTTATCAGCGTCAAGCGGAGGGAGAGCCTGGTGACGACAGACCATATAGTAAAAGGTGGGAATTTTGCATGTTTTTTTGTTTTTTATTTTTTATTTTTTTTTATTTTTATTCTGGCTGACTTGGTCTTCGTTCCTCGACAGGTGGGACCATCTAGGCGATGCAACGTGTCATGAAGCGATATGTGGTGATTAATACAACAAGGCATGGTTTTTCGTGCGTGTCAGATTGGGCTTATTGACCGAATAGAGCAGTGACTAGGCTGCCAGGCATCTATCCTCGCCCTTGTTTAAATCTTCCTCCGTAATTGCAAAGATTTTCTTCTGTAGAATGTATATTTAGAATAATTACTCTATTGATTTTATATTAAAATAAAAAATTAAGACTTTAAACCCTATCTCTTTATATATATATTACCACAATTTTTCTAAATTATAGAACGAAAGATTTTCTTCTGCCAGACCAAAGTTCACCAAATCCCAAATGGCCAATTACATGTTATATTATGCAAACCACTTGAATTAAAACCCTTATGCGGCGGTCTGTCTTGGTTTTGAGAGGCATACACAAAGCAAATAAATAATCATTTGATGTCATGATTGAAACTTTTAGAAAATTTACTAAAGTGATAATATTTTTATAAGTGACTTTTCTTATATTTGAACACAGTGAATTAAATCTAAAATTCTATAGTATATCTCAATCTTAACTCACTTAAATCGAAGGAAACAGGGCTAAGTACATTTGGATTCGGGGAGGGGGTTGCCTAAAGCAGATTGGTGCTGCTGAGGAGAAGGCCAGAAAAAAAAAAAAAAGAAAAAGGAAAACAAATTAAAACTGTGCAAAACTGCAGTACTCTGGCAATGTCTCTCCCTGTTGAGGGACATAAATATGTGAGAAATGTAACAGTAATGGAAATGACAGGAGGAAGATGACGGGCAAAAGATGGGCTGTATGCATTAGTCCCACGTGGGGTTGGCACGTGGCGACAACTGCCGGTTGGAAGTTGATACTGTCACTCACCGCATGTATGTTTGCTTCACGCAATCTCGCTTTCACTGTCCCCCCCTGCCTTCCCATTCAGTAGTACTTTGCCGTGGCTTTAAAGTTTGAACCAAAAAGTAGACACACATACACCTCTTTTCTTTTCTTTTCTTTTCTTTTTTTTTTTTTTTTGTTTTAACAATAAAAAACAAATTGCATAATAAAAATACCATTTGCGGTTGTGTAAATAAATTAAGAGCTATTGGCTTAACCTCCCTGGTCACCTGATGATGGAATCGTAGCAAAATCTTTTTCACAACTCACTATATTAATTGTTAAATTTAAAATTTAATATTCACACTTTAATTAAATCACTAAATTCATTTTACCAACGTATTTCAATTTTTATAAAAAAAAATGACAAAAAAATTTAAAATTAAGTCTACCAAATGACAAATTATTCAAACTCTCGTTTCAAGCGGTGACTTACACCCAACACAATAACCCCTCCTGTCTCCCTCTCTCTCTCTCTCACACACACACTAAAATGTAAGACTTTGATATATATTAGAGTTAGTAAACTAATGGATCAAAGTGGACTTCAATCAAATTGTTTGAAGTTGTAGATAATTTAAATTTTGAATTATTTAAATTATTTAATATCTTTAGTTTATCAGATCAGATTAATTTTATGTTGTGTGAAATATAAATTATTAGGATCTTAAATTATTTCAAATATAAATTCGAATGAAGTCAAATTACTTGTCTTTGAGTGTTTTTTTTTTTTTTTACTTAATAGAAATTGGGTCAAATTAAATTTTGAATAAGTTGAATGCGGAAGTTTGGGTTAAATGTGCTTTTCTCCCTTCTAGCTATGAGTATTTTTCTTAGGAGTGGGTAACCGCACGTACGTGTACTCGTCCGCGTGGAATTACAGCTCTAAAAATTAAGAGATTAAGAGCCATCAGCCATAGCCATTTTCGCAGCAATAGACCCTTTACCGATGCTTGTTTTATCTATTCTTTAATTGTTCAATGGCAAGATAAGAAACAATTTCCCCTATATACTCCCTTTATTGTTCTTTCCTTCCCTCTTCCTTGGCTCCTCGCGGGGCGGAGCTGAATCCACCCAAGAAGTGGATGATTTGCTGGGGGCGGGAGAGAGAGAGAGAGATGAGTAGTGCAAATAACGGAAGTGGGCCTTGCGGTGCCTGCAAGTTCCTTCGGAGGAAATGTGTAAAAGGGTGCATATTTGCACCATATTTTGATTCCGACCAAGGCACAACTCACTTTGCGGCTGTGCACAAGGTGTTTGGTGCTAGCAATGCCTCCAAGCTTCTCTTGCGTGTACCCGCCGACAAGCGGCTTGATGCGGTTATCACTCTTTGCTATGAGGCTTTGTCTAGGGTCAGAGACCCTGTCTATGGCTGTGTTGGCCACATCTTCACTCTCCAACAGCAGGTATTTAATTAATTTGCCCCTTACATATGTTTCCACAAAAATCACGTCCTAGTTGTTTTTCTCTTCAATGTTGATTTAGCTTTTCGGGTCAGTTTTTTTTTTTTTTTTTTGTTTTTTAGATGTGGGGGAGGGGGGAGACCGAAGGCTCTTCAATTAGAGTTCATATTTTCCTGCTATTTTCCCTTCTTCTTCTTCTTCTTCTTCTTCTTCTTCTTCATACAGCTTCCTTGTCCTTTTTCCAGATCACTCTTGCTAGATAACTAAAAGGCTTGTTCTTGGGTTTTTTCCTTTCCGGGTTTTCCCCTCATTTTCATTTTGTTCATTTGGAAAAAGGTTATGAATGCAACTTTCTTATAGATGTTTTCAGCTTTTTAGCTCTTCGATTCTGCACGTCCATTGTCAATTATACCATGCATGGTGGCGTTATAGTAGCCCGCCCAAGTACTAGTTGTGTTAACTTACTGTCAGACTCAGGCAGTGAGAAGCTTAATGACCAATAATTAACCGCGTAAGTAGATAAACGTTCTGATTCTGAAACATCAATACGGTGTATTGAGACTGGAGTCGTACATGGCGAGTGGCAAATGCGGAGGTCAAGGTTTTCACATTTGTAGGGCCTGTTTGTCTCACAAGTTATAGCTTGGTAGCCTCATTTCGGCATATTTTATTCACTAAAAAAAAAAAGTAGAATTAGAATTTTGATAGTTAAGACGCCCCCGGACTCCACACCACGTTCTTAGGGTTTTCTTGTTTCCTAGGCCCAAGGCCGAGGGGGTCTGGCCGAGTTTCGTGTACAGTCTAGCTTAGAAGGGCTTTCACGCCGAGGGTGCAGAGCAATAATTTCTTCGTTCCTCGATGCTGGTGTCGATAGCGTGAAAGCTAATGTCAATCACTTACAAGTTGTAAATGTTTGTTTTTTTCTTTTTTTTCCTTTAACAAAATTGCGTGAAACTCTTGCTAATTCACTCGTGCTTTCTACGTGCCAATAGTTATATTGTGTAACGACAGGGTAGTTAGATTTTTGGTTGGAACTTAAAAAAGGGAACGAACTTACATTGCAATGTATTGTGTGCCTTTGGCCTTTCTACAAAGCAAGATTCAAAAAAAAAAAAAAACGAAGTTCCCTTCATAAACTTGATTTAATTATTCGTAGCAATTTTTCCCAGATTCAACTAAAATTTTTTTCAACCTTGAGTGGCCCAAGAAATCTCAAATACATGAGATTTTGACTTTCGCATTCCTTTCTTTTTATTATATGCCGGAGAAGAGAAGCGGCCATGTTAATAAACTCATTAGGGTCTATGATAAACCTTGTCTTACCATTAGCGAAGGGCCGCCAAAGGGGGTAGAAGTTCAATTATATGTATGATTATGGACGCGGGCCCTACCCATGTGTTGGTTGGTTCTAATGCGTAGTAAACACACCGCATCACAAGTCTTTATAAGCACATGGTCGGATTTTACTTGTAATTTGTAAGTATCAGTTTCTTCGTCATGAATCATCATTTGGTGAGATGATACCCATGCACTCAACTAATTCGAGTAGTTCACGTCCTCCACGGCATCACAGGATAAATTCATTAGTTCCCATCTTCTAAACTTATGCTCGGGGGGCAGACAGCCACGATTGACTATGGATTTGCTTTATTTAGGTAAATAAACACTAGCATTGTCGAACTGCTTTTGTTTATCATTACACTCTGATGAGAGCTTTAGACGACGAAAATTTAACACGAGATAGATAAATGTGGATTTTTATGACACTATCATAACATTTAGTTTGCATATTTATAATCTTATTTTTAACTTAGTTTATGCATAAAAAAAAATTGAAAATATACAAGTAATAAAACTCGCATATATTCCACATGAATTCATCTGCATCCATTTAACATTTCTGCTAGGATAAGATTCGCGACACAAGTTCATGGTACAAGCAGGTTTTCAATTAATTTTATCTGCATGGTGTCTTCATCTTGTATATACGTATAAATCTTTCAAAAAAAGTTACCAAAATTCATAAAATGTACACCAATTTATATAATCGTTAATTATAATTAATTAGTTATTTATTTAAAAAAAATAAAGATGTACCAACTACAACATAATAGTCGAATGTTCACACGTGGTGGTGGTCTATGCTCCAAGGAAAAAGGATGAGTACAAACTCTGCAAATGTTAGTGTGCGTTTGTGGGCAGTTTTAACGGAGGATTTTATCTTGCGAACCAGGTGGTGAATTTGCAGGCTGAGTTAGCATACATTCAGGCGCGCTTGTCAACATTGCAGCGCCTCACCCTGCTTCCGCCTCTGCCGCCGCCAGCTCAACCTGTTCAGGGCCCATCTCAGACAAGTCTTCCATGTTCGTCTGAGGTAGCATCAACATCGGAGATGGCATCCAACTCTATCATTTCAATGGATTTTAATCAGATAGATTTATATGCGCAGCAAATACCAGCAGAATCGATCAGTTCCTGTAGTACATTGAATCAAGAACTTCAAGATGGAGAACTCCATGCGTTGGCTCGTGAATTTGTCTCTAGATACTTGCCAGGAGTAAGATTCAAGCCTCCGAGCTCTCACTAGATAATTTAGCTATTATTGACCCCTTGGGAGATGTTAGGGACATCTTTTATTTATCAAAGTCTAGTGCAATCGCACCTTCTGATATGCTGGAAGTCTTATTTCGTTGTTATGCCCATGAAATCAGACATTTGCCATTAGCAAGCATCCAATTTCTTTAAGCATGTTCCAATTTGCAAAGGCAAAACCACACATCCACACTAGCGAAAGATAATTACAATCAATTCCCTCGAGAGATATTTTAATAGTTAAAAATTTAAATTTTTATTTTTTAAAATCTTGAATTTTAATTTATAAACAAGAAAAAAAAAAGAGTGAAATTTATAAAAATAAAGAGAATAAAAAATAATTACAATTACACTCATGGTTGCATAATTTCAAAATTAAAATTGGTAATCTTTTGCTTCCCTTAATTTTCAGAAATTTCAACTAACCACAGAATATATTTAAATCACAGCACGTAATAGACATGTGATGAACAAAACTACACCCAAATGCTCTCAAGATAGTTAAGCAGGTTGTCACGGAGATTTGAGCCATTGAGGGGTCTAACGTGACCAGTTGGCTTCCTCCCCATTGTTGCGAGAAGCCCATAAAGCAACATAGCCTTTGGGCCTGTCAACCCTTATGGTTGGCAAACCGTCCACTCCGTCCATAAGGTCCGAGCGTCCTCGATTGATCAGGCTCACTGCCTGGCAGTTTGGGCATGCCTGATAAGGCCTATTGCCCCGCCTGAACGTGTTTGAGCAACTTCCGAACGGCACCAACGTTCTCGTGAACTGTAAACTTGGTTTATGACCCAATCAGCCTCTTATTAAACGAAAAATAAGTGAACTGTCTTTCTTATTTTGAGATATCCAATAGTCAAAATGTTCTCTCGTATCAACCTTTACCCTCTAAACCAAAGGGCATGTTTGATTCCAAGGGGATACCAACCGAAGGAAATGTATACGTGCCAAAGTAGATTTGGCCGTCAAAACTCCTCCTATCCTGAACTCTTAAGACTCAAGGCAACAGTCATCTATACTGTCTAAACAAAGGCATGTTCTCCCTTCCATTCCTGTGTATGGACGATCTTCAATAATCATTTCACCTTCCAAGCAATGTTATTCCCCCATGTCCATGGTGCTTCTGAATTGACCTTCTTCCATAAGGAACACCGTATAGCCATATAACAGCACCTCAAACAAATCACAATACGCACATTTCAATGCATAAAGAAAGAGGCATCACAGAATATGCCCTTACAGCTGAATCAAAATATGTTTCGTCCGCATAAAAAATAGAAATCATTTATCAAGTATTAGTATCTCTGAAGCACCATGAAATTTGACAATGATGTGCAAATGCTGGCAGGGAGACTAGGACACCGGAGCAACAAATCAGTAGATGGACAAGCTGAATTTGGACCCTTTGCTTACCAATTTATCTCAAGGGGTTACACCGTACATAACGCGAGTGTCTTGCCAATCCAATGCTCGGATTGAGAATTCCTTGAAATCACTGAAAGAAACTTCAATAAAAAAGCAGAATGACAAGAGCTAGTTTTCAGGTAAGCTCGAAAACCATTAAAATATTAATTCCAGAAACTCATAAGCAACAAAATTGGGGTAAGTATACTGAAATAACAACTGAATTTAAGTGAGAAATTGCAGTAAAAAAAAAAAGAAATAGGGTTAAGGTTAAAAAAAAAAAACCACCATTGTCAATAAACATTAGTATTTTGATAAAATAATAAATTTGGAAAATTTATCTGATAATCAAATCTATTTATACTAAAATCTTAACGAGAATAAATCTCATACTTTGATGAAATAAAACCTAATTAATCTTAACCACCTATATATTAAAATAAGCATAACTTCTAATTAAAATTAATAACTAAAAGAAAAGAAAATAACAAAATATAGAGATGGAAGATCCTGTGTTAAAAATAACAGAAAAATAGTTGTACAACTTCTAGTACAGCCTCTAATTGAAGTACACAAAGCAATTCCTTGCACAGCCAATCCCATTCCAACAGTCTAATTACAATCTGAACTTAAGCATGGAGATTATCCTAAATCAGAGAATGCTCAAACGGCCTCATTAGAATTCAAAACATCAAGGTTCATGCTTTAGATACATAAACTCATTTATGTGAATATGCCATGCAAACTAACAGTTGAAATGGCATCTCAAGGAGCCCGACCTGCAAATATGCCAGTGGCTACTGGTAGGGGCTTTTCCAAGAAAATAAGCTTTTTCTATGTTAGAAATGTGTCTTTCACCAGGCTGCATTCCTGTATGATGCAAATATTTGAATCTTCACATGAAAACTCTAAACTCACATAACCATGAGGAGGAAAAATTATGAAACACCAAAGCTTGGAGCGTGCAAAGATTAGCTGTTCTACTTAACCACATGACTATCTTGTCATGGCACATCAACCTTAATGCAAAAGCAGGTGCCACTTTTCACACAATACCCCTGTTCATTTGTTGGATGGCCAAAAGAAATTGTTCATTTTTTGGCCAACCCTTCTAAGAACCCAAAACAGACTGTACAATTTGTGTGCAATATTACACAACAACAAGAGAAGCTTTCAGTTTTAAAAAGCCCAAAGGATATGCGGTAATTGTTGTCAACTGTTTAGAGCACATGATTGTACAAGTACAATTCAAACTAGCATAAGATTTATCAGATAAATACATAATAAAGAGAAATGGAAGATAAATACAGAGATAACTGTTGGGTACATAATACATAGAAGTTAGTATGTAAAGCAGATAAATACAAAGCATTCAGAAGAAATGGCAGACAAACCAAATAAAATGAACATTAAGCCCCATCTATGATGTCATCAAATGGGGTGAAGCACAAAACAAAGCACAATAATTTCTTAGAGCTCGATGATATGCAATGACAATGAAACCAGCTGAACATGACAAAGGTCCAGAAATTGGTTATCGGATAGTGATAAATAACGTATGTGCAGAGAAGCTCAGTTGGTCAATAATTTACAGGACAACACACAGGCAAAGACACCTAAAAAGCAGGTGAGAATCTCCAGTCTTTAGTATACATGTACATTCCACTTCCAGCAGACAGAATGGATGAGTGGGCATGATATGCACTCAAACTCGATAACAATGTTAGAGTGGGTTAACTCAGCCCTGCAGGGTCTAAATAATCTCCCCATGTCTGAATCCACTGTCTCCGCAATCTGCACCGGAGTCCAACCCACAAGGAGAGTCATACCACTTAGGATTATCATGGTAGAAACTATCAACCTGTATAAGACCTACATCTGTCACTATAGCCTCATCATGTCTCATGGGCTTGGTTAGTTTAGTATCCTCACAGTCAAGAATGCATTTCTCATCAAAGTCGCTGCATTTCAACCACTCTCTCGGCTTACAGGGTGCATTCATCAGGTCCTTATCACTCCTATACTCTGTCCTAATGTGCTCCCAGGGGACAACATCCCCAAGAGACCGTCCAAAGCTATCTTCATCGTCTTCAATCAATTCTGTGTCCTTGCCATTCCCATAGATACGGTCATGATGATGATCACCCCAGTGTGTCAAATCATTCTCCACTATGAGTATATCATCTGTATGGGGCTTGTGTGAAAGCAAGCCAGTTGTCTTTGAACTCTCTTCCCCAATATTCCTAATTTTATTAACAATATCAAGCAATTCCTGAGATACAGATCCCACACACTCACTGGGAATTTTCCTGAGTCTCCCTTCCAACAGACCAATCTCAGCCCTCAAGTCATTAACCTGCTGCAGAACTGAAAGCCGCAATTCTCCATCATCTTTCTCCGTCAAACCAAACCCCTCATTGTCAAGATCCTCACGGACTCCATAGTCCATGTCTGGGTCCATCATGAAACTTCCTTTATGCCCAACAACCCGATGCATAATCCTAGCATTTCCATCCAATGGACCAGGCTCGTGCCCGGAGTGGACAGCATAAAGTTTAAACACTGCCATCCCCTCTTCTTGATATACAAATGTCTTATCCTTCTCATTATAATTCGTGATCGGAACAATGGCCCTAATCCGAAACCCGCATCCACACCTTTTTGAAGCATAGGGCTCTCTCTTCAACATCCTTGACTTCTTGGCCACAGGCTCACCAGCCCTGTGACATGCATAATCCTTAACCTCGGCCATGAACGGCTTGTACCTGATGTACTTCTGCCTAATGCAAAGAACAACCTTATGCTTTGCCGCCAATTGCTGTAACTTATTGGGCACCTCTTTAGCAGGCACATCAAAGGACTCAGTGTACTCGAACCGCCGGCGCTTGTTTCTGGAAACAGAACCCTCAGAGGAAGAGCAGACAGGACAAGCAGCCACACAAACCCTAATGTAGCTCTCAGGAATGCCGTAAAACTTAGCACCTACAGTCCACACTTGTTTAATTCTCTCTATGGTCTCCCTAAGCCCTAGGTGCTTCAAATCGGCATCGCCGTGAACCCTCATAACAATATCTTGCCATTGGTTAATGTGGGAAACAAACTGTTGAGAATTGTTCTTGAAGCAAAGGAATTCGTTACCGGAGGTGGGGTCCACGTGGGCCGTGAGCTTCTCCTGGATGCGCTTCCAGGCGGTTATGTAGGCGGTGTCCTCGTTGCGGTCCTTCCAGACGGCACGCCACGATTTCAGGACGGAGCGGGGCGTGGCAGCGCGGATCTCGTCGGGCGTCGCGTGGCGGTGCTCCAGGATGCAGCGGACCATGAGAGCGTGGGACTCGGCGTTGAATGTGTAGAATTGCGAAGATATATGCGGCTCGGGGCTAATGTACGCAGCCTTGTGGCCGTCGCCGGGGCAGTCGTTTTTAGGGTCACCGTGGTCGTGGCGGTGGTGACTCGGGTGAATCGGCGATTCGTCGTTGTCGGATGAGGAGTGACTCGGCGGGGAGTCTGGAGAGTGGGAGCGGAACAGGACGATCTCGGGGACGACGGAGAGGTCGTCCCGAATGGACGGCAGGGACAGAGCCTGATGAATATGATTGGGCATGATCTGGTGGGGAGGTGGGCCCAGATCATGGTGGTGATTGTGGAAGAGATCGTCTTCGGTTTTGCTGGGATTCATTCTTGTGGGGAGAATGGGAAGAAGAAGATGATGATGATGAAGAAGAAGGTTGAAGAAGCCGACAATAGTCAAGCAAAGACAAACTAAATATAGGAGGCTTCCTATGTAACTTCCTTCTGCTTTCTGTCTTTTTTTTTTTCCTTTTTCTGTCCTTTTTTTTTTTTAATTCTTTAATTACTCTGCTCTTTTCTTTCTTTGCTACCTGGCACTTTGGAACTCAACCTCAAATGATTTTTTTTTTCCCACAAACACTACTCTGAGAGTTAGACGCCGAGAGCCTTCTTATCCTGCGCACACCGTGCCTATCTCTCTTGCTTTTTCCCCCTTTTTTGTTTCCTTTTTTTTTACTTAATAAATTGGGTTGGTTGGTTGGGGTTGATTTATGTTGGCTTCCCACCGTCGTCTTCTGCGTCTTGTCCCTTCGTTGTTTTTCTAATTTATTTTTAGTTTTTTTTCTAATGCACCTACCAAAATGCTGGCTACTGTAATTCCAATAAGAATAACAGTAGGACGTGATTGAGACTACCCCTCAAATTGAGTCTATTCTCCACTTTTTCGCTGCCCTTGAGTCAATTGTGCATAAATCCACAGAAGAAATTGCATGCAACTACATGCATTGCATCTAAAAATATATCATGATATTGAGTAATTATTTCACCAATAAATCCTGACACTAAGTCAACGTTGATAAGTTTAAAAAGCAAAAAAAAAAAAAAGAAAATTAAAAACATTACGGAATTAGATGAGCAAAGAATGAAGCCTAATTATCAAAACAAAAATTCACAAAATTAAGATTATTAATTAAGGTCATATATAATAAAAAAATTATTCTAAATGTTAAGTTAATAATTTCTCATTTGCTGAAAAATTTTTTTATTATTTTCTCTTTCTTTACCTTTATAGCGAGAATTAAACATAATCTTATTCTAGGTAATAAAAGAAAGAAGACAATTTGAAACTACAAAGAATAGATAAAGAAGTTGTTGTCTGCGAGTTGGGTGCCGTAAATGCTATAAAAAATATATATATGTTATTTGCATATCGTTATTGCTTGTATGCACATTTTATATGTTGTTTGCACATCACTTGTTTTTCATAAAAAAGAAAAAAAAAAAAAGATAAACAGTGTGTAAGACTAACGATGGCCCCCCCCCACCCCCCAGTCCATGTGTTTTCCTTTAGTTTTCACCCTTTCGTACAAATAGGCTTGAAGATTTTGTTTTTTTGGTAAAAATTTGAGAGAATTACACAGAGTAGGATAAGCCTAACGCCTTAATCCCCGCCCTCATATTGAAACCAATTTCTATCTTTTTTAGGATAAGCCTTTAAGAAGTCTTAAATTTTTAAAAATTTTTATAATTAAATTCTAAATCTTTCTAAATTTTTAAAATCAACCATAAACTTTAAACTCTCATTTCATATAAATTTTTTTCTAAATAAAATTTTATCAAACTCTTAAATACATAATTTAACTTTACAAATCACTATCCAAAATATACTTTTGAAATATAGAAATATGCCTACCTATGTATTTTACTAAAATGTTTTCCTTTATCTAATATTTAAAAGGCAAATATTCTAAATTTTTTCTTGTGAATTTGAAAAAAATGAGAATGTATTTTAATATGTTTTTAGAATGTATTTTAAGTGTTTTTTTATACAATTTTCATTAAGTCAAACTATGTATTCAATAATTTGATCAATTCATGTCTAAAAAATGAGTCATATATAATGAAAATTAAAGGTTAAGAACTAATTTGAAAATCAAAAAGATTTATAACTCAATTGTAAAAGTTAACATGAATTTATGACTTTTAAAAACTTATCCCTTATCTTTTCTTTGCTCCTAATTCAAAGAAAAATAAGAGAATAATCAAAATTTAAAATTATGCATAAATTTACAAAAAACAAAAAAAAAAACTTACAAAGACATGCATTGTATTTAGAAATCCATCCTAATACTAAGCAATTATTCTACTAACAAATCTAGATAGTAGGACAACTTTGACAAATTTAGAAATTAAAAAATCACTAAATTAGATGGGCAAAAAATGAAACATAATTATCAATGAATTCATAAAATTAAAATTACCAAATAAGATCATCAATAATAAGAAATCATTTTTAATGGTAAGTTAATAATCTTTAACTTACCAAAAAAATTTTATTCTCCTCCTTTTCTTTCTTTACCTTTTTAGTAAAAATTAAATACAATTTTATTTTATGTAATAAAAGAAAGAAAAAAAAAAGCCCTAAATCTAAAAAAAATGAAAGAAGTAATTATTATCTACGAGTTGGGTGTTGAATGAAAAGGAAGATGTGGCCTGTGGGGTGGGTGTTGGATAAAAAGGAGGTTATGGGATGAATAAGACTATAAGGTGGGTTATTAGTGGTAAGTTAAAGAATAAAGATTTAATTATTAAGGATACAATTAATAGAAGTGAATTCACTAAATTAACTTTATAAAAATATATAATAATAATTACAGGACATGGAGGGGATAGGTTGAGGTAGGCACTTTAAAGATCATCTCATCCTTGTCCCTTTTTAAAAATGTAAATTTGGGAATCAACACCTTGATATATAATTAATCTCTTTTGATGTTATTTCTGTTAGACAAGATTAGAAAATTTTTCACAAGAGTAAAGACTATTATTGTTTTTGAACCTGAAATTGCACTTTATAAGAATTAATTGAAGAAAGAGGGTGGAACAAAAGGAAAAAGATACATGGACTATGGGGTGGATGCAATGTACATAAGACTAATGTAGTAGACATAAGGTTGGTGTAAGTCCCTCATGTATTTTTTCTTTTTTAAAAAATATAATATGCGTATAGCCAAATAAAATGTGCATAAAAACTACAAAAAAGTGTTATTTGCATATTGTTATTACTTGTATGAACATCATATGCTGTTTACACATTACATATATTTTTTTAAAATAAATAATGTAAGAGACCCACTAAGGCCCCTTACATTTACCTATATAGTAGTCTCCTAAACAAAATATGAGAGAGAGAAAAAAAAAAAGAATGATGATTGATTTGGTCCTTGTCACCTGTGCTAACTTTAACAATATAAAAACATTAAAAAAAAATATAACTATAAAGTCATTATACTAATTACAGAATGTGGTGACATTATTATATTCTTAATATAAAATATTTATTTGACATGTAAGACTTTAATAAATAAAATTATTGGTAAATATTTTTAATGACAATTTTTTTTTTAAACACAACACCTTATCAATATGACTTTTCACTTAAAAGATGAAACACACCTTGATTAATTGTACACCTAATATGTATAATTTTAAATTTATTTTTATCATTAAACTAACTAAAACTAATTAAAATTTTGGTAAATATTATCTCACATTTTATAGAAAAATGTAATAGGACAATAAAACTAAAAGACATTTCTTTTTCTTCCTATTCTCTTTTTAGTGTTAATGTTGTGTTACACTTCTCACACTTTTACATCTTATTTTTCTCTCTTTATCATGCATTTTCTTTCTCTTTCACCCACTTTACCATTAAGCTTAAAGTCAAATATATATATATATTTGTAAAAATTTGAGGGAATAACAATATATCAAAAGGGAATGTCTTAGTCTTTATCCTCAAATTAAAACTAATTTTTATCTTTTTAGGATAAGTATTCAAAAAGTCTTAACTTTTTACAAATTTTTTAAATTGAGTTTTAAAGTGTTTTAAGTTTTTAAATCAATCTTAAACATTAAATTTTCATTCCATATGAGTTTTGTCAAACTATTAGATATATAGTTTGACTTTATTGATATGAATCCAAAATATGCTTTAAACATATAAAAAATACATCTAAATACATATTTCACTAAAATTTTCTCCTTTATCTAACATCTAAAAAGCAAAAATCCTAAATTTTTTCCTTCTAAATTTGGAGAAATTGAGAAAAAATTAGGATTTTTGCCTTTCGATATGTGAAAAAAGGAGATAATTTAACAAAATACGTTCATAAATATATTTTTAAAACATATTTTGGTGTTTTTTTAAAACAATTTTTGTTAAGTCAAACTATGTATACAACAATTTGATAAATTTATGCCTTAAAAAGGACTCATATATAATGAAAATTACTAGTTAAGGACTAATTTGAAAACTCAAAAAGATTAAAACTCAATTGCAAAAATTAGTAAATGTTTAAGACTCCTTGAAGACTTATCCCCTATCTTCTCCCCACCCCTAAATCAATGAAAAAGAAAAGAAAAATCAAATCTTAAAATTATGCATAAATTTACAAAAAAAAAAAAACATATATACACATATATTACATTTAAAAATCCATCTTGATGCCAGACAATTATTCCACCTACATATTTAGATAATAGGCCAACATTGAAAAATTTTAAAAGCAAAAAATGAAAATTAAAAACATCACTAAATTAGATGGGCAAAGAACAAATCATAATTGTCTATGAATTCACAAAATTGAGATTACCAAAGAAGATTATCCATAATAAGAAATTATTATTAGTAGTAAGTTAATAATCTTTAACTTACCAAGAAATTTTTATTTTTCTCTTTTTCTTTCTTTACCTTTTTAACAAGAATTTAATAGAATTTTATTCTATGCAATAAAAGAAAGAAGAAAACCTAAACCTACAAATAATGGATAAAGTAATTATTGTCAGCGAGTTGGGTGCTAAATGGAAGGGAAGATGCAGCTTGTGGGATGAGTGTTGAATAAAGAAAAGGTTACAAGATGAATAAAGTTATAAAGTGATTCATTAATGGTAGGCTACAGAACAAAGATTTAATTATTAAGGATACAATTAATAGAAGTGGAATGACTAAATTAACTTTCTAAAAATGATTACATGAGATAAAATAGGAATTATAAGTTAGGAGATGAAAGGGGATAAGTCGAGGTAGGCACTTCAAAGATCATCTTGTCCTTGTCTTTCTTTTAAAATTTAGATTTGGGAATCCACACCTTGATTTTTGGTCAACTTCTTTTGATGTCATTTTTATCTAGGCAAGATAAAAAAAAAATTTCATAAAAGTGAAGACTATTGTTATCCCCAAGCCTTAAATTGCATTTGGTAAGAATTAATTAAAGAAAAAGGGTAAAACAAAAGGAAAAGGATACATGAATGGGGCGAGGTGGATGAAATAAAGATGAGGCTAACATGACAGGTGTAGGGTCCACGTAGGTCCATCTTGCTTTCTTTTCAAAAAATATAATATACGTATAGCCAAGTAAAATATATATAAGGACTACAAAAATGTGTTATTTGCATATTGTTTTTGATTGTATAAACATCATATGTTATTTATACATCACATATTTTTCAAAAAAAAGAAAAACGTGTAGAAGACCCATGAAGGCCCCTTAACCCTATACTTATGGTAGTCTCCAAAACAAAATATAAAAGGAAAAAAAAGAATGATATTTGATTTGGTCATTGTCACAAACGCTAATTCTAATAATATGAAAACATTTAAAAGATATATATATAATTGTAAAGTCACCATATTGACTACAAAATATAGTGACATTATCATCTTTTTAATATAAAATATTTATTTAACATGCAAGACTCTAATAAATAACATTGTAAATATTTTTAATAATGCAAAAAAAAAAAATTAGGCATAACTCCTTATCATTATGACTCTTCACTTAAAAGATATAATGCACCTTAATTTATTATACACCTAGTTTGCATAATTTTAAATTTGTTTTTATCATTAAACTACCTAAAACTAATTAAAATTTTGATAAATATTTTCTCATATTTTACTGGAAAAATATAATACGCCAATAAAACTAAAAGACATTTCTTTTTCTTTTTATTCTCTTTTTGGTGTTAGTGTTTGTGGCATACTTCTTACATTTTTACTCATTTTTTTTTCTTTCTTTATCATTCATTTTTCTTTCCCTTTCACCCACTTTACAATTAGGCTTAAAGAAAAATCATTTCTTTCTTTTTCTTTTTTTTTTAAATTTAAGGGAATAACAATAAATCAAAATGGAATTAAGATTAATGTTTTAATCCCCATCCTCATATTGAAATTGATATTTACTTTTTTGGGATAAACCTTTAAGAAGTCTTACACATTTGCTTCTTGAGATAAACTTTAAGAAGACTTAAATCTTGGAAGATTTCTACAATTAAGTCCTACAACTTTTTATGTTTTTAAACCAATCATAAACCTTAAATTTTAATTTCATATGAGTCATTTTTTAAATAACTTGTCAAACTGTTAAATACATAATTTGACTTTATGAATACCCATCTAAAATGTGCCTTAAAAATATAAAAACATATATATATATATATATATATATATATATATATTTCACTAAAATTGTCTCATTTGTCTAATATTTGAAAGGCAAAAATCCTAAACTTTTCCTTGTAGATTAGGAGAAAATGAGAAAATTGCAGGGTTTTTGTCATTTTACATATGGAAAAAAATGAGGTAATTTAGCAAAATATGCTCATAAATATATTGTTAGAACATATTTTTGGTGTTTTTTTTTTATACAATCTTCATTAAGTCAAACTACGATTGCAAAAATTTGATTAATTCATGTCTAAAAAAGTACTCATAAATAATGAAAATTAATGGTTAAAGACTAATTTGAAAACATAAAAAGATTAAAACTCAATTGCAAAAATTAGCAAAGATTTAGGACTTCTTGAAGTCTTATTCCCCATTTGTTATCCACCCCCAAATCAATGAAAAGGAAAAGAATAATCAATGTTTAAAATTACGCATAAGTTTACAAGAAAAAAAAAATTACATACAGACACATACATTACATTTAGAAATCCATCTTGATACTAGACAATTGTTCCACTAATAGATTTAATAGTATGTTAATATTGACAAATTTGAAAAGAAAAAAGGAAAATTAAAAACATCACTAAATTGGATAGGCAAAGAATGAAATATAATTGTTAATGAATTCACAAAATTAAAATTACCAGACAAGATCATTCATAATAAGAAATTATTCTTGATGGTAAGTTAATAATCTTTAACTTATTGAAAAAAGTTTTATTCTTTTTTCTTTCTTTCTTTACCTTTTTAGCAAGAATTAAATAAAATCTTTTTTTATGCAATAAAAGAAAGAAGAAAATTTGAACTTTTAAAAAATGGATAAAGAAGACTTTACCAAATAAATAAGGCTATAAGGTGGGTGGTATGTGTTAAAAGAAGAAGATGTGACGTTGGTAGATTAAAGAACAAAGATTTAACTATTAAGGATATAATTAATAAAAGTGGAGTACCTAATTTGACCATTTTAAAAAGATATAATTATTTTACATAAGACAAAATAATAATGATAAATTAAGATAAAAAGGGGGATGGGTTGAGGTAAGGACTTTAAAGATCATCTCATCCTTGTCTTTATTTAAAAATATGAATTAGCAATTTGCACTTAGATCTCTGGCCAACCTCTTTTGATGTCATTCCCATCAAGGCAAGTTTAGAGAATTTTCAAATGAGTAGAGATTATTATTACTCCTAAGCCTCAAATTGCATATTGTAAGAATTAATTAAAGAAAGAGGGTGGAACAAAAGGAAAAAGATAAATGGATAAGGAGGTGTGGGGTAGATGTAGTGGAAATGAGGCTAATATGGCAAGCATGGTGTCCATATGAGCCCTTTTTCCTTTTTTTTTTTTATTTTGTTTTCAAAAAATGTGATATGTGTATAGTCTAGTAAAATGTACCATTTGCATATTATTATTACTTATATGAACATTATATGATGTTTGCAGATCATATATTTTTCAAAAAAGAAAAAAAAGTGTGTGAGACCTATGAAAGCCCTTTTATTACCCGTCTATGTAATAGTCTTTAAAATAAAATATGGGAGAAAACAAAAAAATAATACTTGATTTAATCCTTGTCATAAGGAGTGCTAACTCTAATAATATAAAAATATTCAAAATATATATATAATTATAAAGTTACCATATTAACAACCAAATGTGTTGGCATTTTTATTTTTTTAATATAAAATATTTATTTGACATACAAGACTATAATAAAAAAAATTTTTGATAAATATTTTTAATGACAAAATAATTCTTTTTAGGCACAACACTTTATCATTGTAACTCTTCACTTGAAAAATGAAATGCATTTTAATAAATTGCAGACTTAACTTTCATAATTTTAAATTTGTTCTTATCACTAAACTAACTAATATTACTTAAAATTTTAGTAAATATTTTCTCATATTTTACCTAAGAATGTAATAACCTAATACAATTTTAAAAAAAAAATCTTACTTTTCCTATATTCTCTTTTTGGTACACTTTTCTTACTTTTGCTTATTTTTTTTTTCTCTTTTTATCATTTGTTTTTCTTTGCCTTTCACTTTTCTTACAAATAGGCTTAAAGACAAATTAAATTCTTGTTTTTGTTTTGCTTAAAAATTTAAAGGAATTGAAAGATATGTATTCTTATTTCTTTCAAAAGCTTTTTATCTTATGATGTAATCTTATAATTTGCCAATTTGAATCATAATTTTATCTTAACATAATGCAAGTGATTTGTGTCTACACTTTAAATCTAATATTAGTATAATTAAAGATAGTTCCACAATCTTTTTTTGAAAAAGGACTTGACATATAATTTCATAGAATCATTTAAGCATAATAAAATTTTATATTATATATACAACATTATTTGTATAATATAAAATTTTATATTAATATTTATTTCATAACTATAAAATCTCTTTTATTATGTATAAAATTAATATTATGTGATATACAAATTTACTATATTTATTTATTAAAAGTACATATTTGCTTGTGTTTTATTTAAATGAAAAAAAAATAAAAAGAGACTTTAATTATGAGTATTTTTTTAAAAAAGTAATTTGAATAAATCAAATGCATATTAAAATTCTAATTATATTAAAATATTAAGAAAAATTATAAACTAAATATTAATTTAATATCAAATACTACAAAATTTGGGAATCTGTTAAGAAAAGTAGAATTTGAATTGAATAGTTAGATATTCTTAAAATTAAGTAAACATTGTTATATAAGTATTTCACCAATGTTCTTTCAGTTTTTATAATATTAATATATTATTAAAACTACTCAATATGCAAATCTATCATATTTATCAAAAAGTGCATTTTCACATGAGTAGTTAAAGGCATATTTATTGATGTAGTTATAAGTAGGACTTCATATAACAATCTTAATTGTTGCTAAAATTAGAATATATGGGAAAATGTGGAAAAACATGATGTTTAGAGGGATAAAATGTTGTCTAAAATAGAATAAGAGTGCTTAGTGGTACACAAGAAAAATAGTTGGTACAATTAAAGGAATTGAGAAACATTATAGCTAAAAAAGCTTTAAGATAAGAAGGTTTTACCTTTCCCTTTTTTTTCCCATATTATTTTTCTAATAAGTTGGAAATGACATAGTCAAATATTTAGTGATTTGGCAGAGATTTAATCAAACAAACCATGTCAACATTATTAAATCCTTATGTAAGGTGTTTGGTGTGAATTTTAGACATACAATATGCAAGATTTGTTCAACATTGGTCAATTGTCAATGAGTTCAAAGCATAACTAATCATGCAAATAAGATGTTGATTAAAAATACAAAATCTAAGAAAGATCAAAGTGTAAAAGATGCAATAAGTTAGTAACTAAGTTAAAATTGTTATCATAGGTGATGCTATTGCCATCTAATGAAAAGTGACATTATATTATGCTAACAATAAAAGTGATTACATATTATAATAAGTAAAATCATGTATCCTTTATGTGATATGTAGGCAACTTTACCTTATAATTCATATGGAAAATAAGGTATATTGTAAAAAATTTATTTTGTACAAATTATGAACCAAAATAGGCCTAGCATTCTTCCTAGAGAAAAATTACAACTTTTTCATCTCATTTTTAAGATTATAAATTAACTGTACAAGACAAGTTATGAGGTCATCAATGCCATAAGTAAGGACTTTTTAGTCATGGATAATATAATCTAGGTTTTCCTTAGTATGAGTCATGGGCAATCTAGCATTACTATTTTAGATTATGTCATCTTACAAAGTTTTAAATAGGTAATTATTTACATTAAATAACAAAAAGTGTGGACAATTGTTTTTATGTAAAATTTTTTGTGATCACACATATATATATATCTAAGGGAAGTGTTAATAAGTAAAAGAAAAAAAAAAGATTCATAAAAGAGTTAGAGTTAGTTAGCTTATAAGCCTTACAAAATAAAAAATTAATATTTTTTAAAAAATTATATGGTTATATAGGTTAAGAAAGCTTAAAATTCAAAAAATATATATATTTTTAACATGTATGGCCCACATGTTATCTCATCTTTAGCTTATTTTCTCTTCCAACAAAATCATGTCTTATATATATAAGAAATCATGTCACACACACACACACACACACACACACACACACACACACACAAAAGCATTTGGTTTAGTTACATATGGAAGTCTAACCCCATTAGCCAATGAGACTATTGATAAAAAAAAAAAAATTCCAATTGTGATTTAGACCAAACCTTTTTTCATAATTAAATTTTGAACTTATTTATGATTCAATCTAGTTTTAATCTAGGTCCAAGATGCATGCTTTAGTTAACCAAATCCTTTATAATTATAACACATAGGTCTTTTCTTTCAAGTTTTAGTTTTTGTTAAGTTATATTTTGCAAAAAATATTATTCATTCTAAAAAGGAATCTTTGTGAGGAACTAGATCTTCCTTGGTAAAAAAGTATAGTGTTGTTATTTATACTTATAAAATAAATAAATATGGTACACTCACTCTCTAAGATTCTTATTATTAATTATAAAGGTTAAAAGACATAAAGACAACTAAGATATTAGCAAAATCCAATTATTTGTTTAAACTTTAATCAAATATACCTTTTTTAAACTAAACAGAGGTCTACTTCTTCATCTTTAAACATTAACTGTGATTTTGACTCTTTAAAATCTTATTTTCTTCTGAAGTAGTATAACTCTTATTAGTTGTTATCCAAGCTCCAAACACTAGTCATTCTTATCCATGACTTCAAATACCTTGTGTTTTCAATTCATTAAAATCCCGTTCTCTTTAAAATAATAGAGCTCTAATTTATCTTTTGGTAGATCCAAATTGTATCCTAACCATACTCCCTTGTCTCGAGCTTGAAAACCCTTTTGTGTTAATCATTATTTCGGCCTTCAAATCAACATGGTATTAAGCAAATGCTAAAGTAAGTTTAAATCAACTTTCTTTTACTAGTCATGATTAGTCATCTTTTAAAATAAAAATTTAGTAAAATAAGATTATCTTTTGTGTTCATTTTCAAATAATAGAGTGGATCTTTTGGCAAAAATAAATAATCACTTTATTTAAATTATCAAGTTTATCTTGACAAATGAGGTGTTTTTGGTTCTTTTGAAAAGAAGGGTGTTTTGGCCTTTGCATGAATCCTTGGGGGTTTACTTTAGATTATACTTAACTAGGTAGTCATAACTTATATATTTTTTTGATTGAAGATTTGATTTGTGATGGTGGTTTTGGTAAAAGGTCTATGACTTGCAAGATAAGAAAAAAACTATAAAGTGTTGAGCTATAACCCAATGTCTAAGTTAGTAAATGATCTTTAAAAGTGAGGGAGATGAACACTAGAAAAATGTAAGCTTATTTTAAGGTTTTTTGATCATGAATATTTATAGTGGATTTTAGCAAGTTTTAATTGGTTGTTGTGAAAATGGTAAAATGTAAGGAGCATGTTAAGAACCCTTTGGCATGTAGTGTTGACTTTACGTGTCTCTTTATGTCTTTGAGGGTTTCATCTAGGGGTGTTGGGAGCTAGACTGATGGCCTTAATATTGGTAGATGAAATTAGGTTATGGGATAACTAGTTCCATTCTTGAGGATGACTACCAATTAAGGATTTTTAGGTTTATAGTTGGCTCATTAAAGGCTTATAATAGTAATATCATTATCATTGATAAAGAATGCTACCAAAATGTAAGTGTTGATTTTTTTTTTTTTAAAAAGAGACAACTTTAGCCTTTACAATGAATTGTTTAGGTTTAACTTGGATTTTACTCATAAGGGTAATTGTTTTCTTAATCAAAGATTTCATAAAAAATGATAAAATTTGAGTTTTTAATAGGAAAAAGATGCAATTGTTGTGATTTTCCCTTTTTCTTTTCCTTTTTTAGTTAGTTTCTTTTTTTTTTTAAAAAGAGGGCAAATAATAAAGCTTTCCTTAATTGATTTGTATTGTTTACAATACTTTTGACAAGTTTACAGTTTTCTCATCATAACTTTTTTTTCCTTTTAATCTCTATAAATTAATTGCTAAGTTTACCATCAATGTTTAACATTTTTATATTCGAAAGACAATGACTATCAATTTGATGTGTTTACTTTAGTGAAAAAAAATGCTACCTACATACATAGGTGTTATGCTACATTTTCATTCTTACTTCTTCAACTAACTTCATGCTTTATTTCAAATAGTTATTTTTAACATTTCTCTTGATTTAATACAATGCATAAAAATGGGCATTTATTTTTTTTATTTGCTTAATATATCTATATGTATAAGCATTTAATGATTTAATTTATTATTGTAAAAGTTTTAAAATCTTTAGAACAAGTAATAGTAACATCTTGGATTTTATTGTATAAGGTGCTAATAGCCCTTTTTTTATCTTAGTACTATTTGTTTTTACTAATTACAAGATAAAAGTAACTAATATTTGGATTATCCAATGACCTACCTTGCATGTGTTAAAATTCTTCTTTTCATGCTTTTATTATGCTTAGTCTTTTTCATTATAAAAGTAACTTTTCACCATTATATGCTTGTCTTTTAAAGATAATATGAATGGATAATATTGATTTATGAGTTTTATGACACCATGATTTTCTAATGTTGCCTATAGAGAACTATCAACTAGTAAGAACCTAGGCATTTTTACTAGTAATATTGATTAAAGAGAAACTTTTTTTGATCTATTTGACACATTTTAGTTTATCATTGGCTTAAATCTAAGGTTTTAAGTGAATTTTCTTTCTTAGTGCCTGTTAAATAGAATGATCTATTAATAGCTAATTAGGTGAAAATATATATAATGAAAAAAGTTAGTATTCGTTTCTAAATTGCTTTTATTAACTTTATAACTCAAGTAATTATGAAACCAAATTGAGTTAATATATCCACTTATGGAAAATGTTTAATGGCTTTTTTGAAACACAAAATCAATGTCCAAGCGTTTTTCTTACATAGGTAGTTATTTCTAGTCAATAATTTATTTCATATGCATGCTTTTCTGATATAAGAGTAATAAAGTTTTATGAGAATACGTATTTTGATATAAATTTTCTTTTTCAGCTTCCCCAATTCTCTTATATATATATATATATATATATTGATACAAAAGCTGAGAAATTGATGACCAACACTCAGAACCAACTATTTATGCTTCCATCAATATATGTGTGTGTGTGTGTGTGTGTGTGTGAGTGTGTGTGAATATATGTATAATGAGTGCCAATAATATATTAGCCAAATTCATATTAATAAGACCTATTATGATTCCAAGGGAACCAAGTAAAAAATAAGCAAAAATATTATTGAATTTACTACTTGGTAAAAAAAAAAAAACTTGTCATGTCATTCAAATAATGTATTATGGATTAATTTTTATAGCAAATAACCTAGTAAGAAAGGAAGATGATAAGAGATATAATGAGATATAAAGGAAGAAATAAGGGATGATGCTGTGAGAAAAAGCTAAAAGGAGTGTATCATTTTCTAATGAAAATAAATTGTAAAGTTGTTATTGAAGTTTTCAACTATTTACTTTTTCTTTTTTTTTTATAACATGCTTTTAAAAAATAAGATCAAAGGATAAAGGCATAAGATTAAGGTTAATATCAATTAAAAAATTGATTATAATTTTTTAATACGAGTAATTTCTTAAATTAAGCCACTTATATACAATTTAAAGTATTTGTATTTAATTTTAAAAGTTTAAGTAGTTAGATATTCAAAATCAAAACTTTAAGTGTAATTTCTTTGATTTAAATACAATTATATTTGTATTCAAATTTAAAATATTTGTACTTAATTTTAAAAATTTTAAATAAATAAGTACTCAAAATTAAAAAATTTAAGTATAATTTCTCTATTTTAAATACAATATACTTGTACTTAAATTTCAAGTATTTATACTTAACTTTGAAACTAAAAATTTGACTATAATTTCTTTAATTTAAATACAAGTATACTTATACTTAAATTAGGAACATGTGTCCTTAATTTGAACAATTTGTATAGCTAGGCATTCAAAATTAAAAATTTAAGTATACTTTTATTTGCAGTATTTATATGTAATTTTTAAAATTTAAGTAAACAGGTACTCAAAACTAAAAAAATTTAAGTACAATTTCTCTATTTTAAATACAATATGTTTATACTTAAATTTAAAGTATTTTTACTTAATTTTAAAGATTTAAATATATAGATATTCAAAATTAAAATATTAAGTATAATTTATGTAATTTAAGTACAATTTTACTTAAACTAAAAATTTGGAGTATTTTCACTTAAATTTAAAAATTTGAGTAATTAGATATCCAAACCAAAAAGTTTGAGTACAATTTTTTTTATTTAAATACAATTTTACCTATATTTAAATTTAGAGCTTTTGTATTTAATTATGAAAATTTAAGTAAGTTAATAATCAATAATAAAAATTTGAATATAATTTTTCAAATTTGAGAATATCTTAATATTTGTACTTAATTTAGAAATTTAAGTAGTTAGTAGTCAAAATTCCAAATTTTAGTACAATTTCTCTAATTTGTGACCAATTTCTCAAATTCAAATAACTTCTTAAATTTTATCTATTGATGCTCAAATTTGAAGTACAAATCCTAATTTTCCTTCTAATGATACAATGATGTTGATCAAGTTCAACTGCATTCTTTTAATTAATACAAATATCAAATAAAAATTCAAATTTGTATGCATATTACATTAGGTTGATCTCTTTTTAACATATACTATGCCTAATATTCTGTCACAATTAGGAAAGATATGTTCTAAAGGTTCTTACTTGGCAAATAAAAGAGGTTATTAGAACAAAACATAAATGTAATCAAGAAAACAGAAAAAGGTCAAATGAGTTGAATCAAGTGCATACGATGTCTTATGTTAATAAATTAAAAGTCTGCAAGAATATGTCTAAAATTGAGTGATTTTAAAGAAAAAAAATTAATATTTTGATAAAATTTTATTGTTATTTTTATTAATTAAAAATATAATATCATGTTCAAATTAAGGGGATTTGAGCTAATAATCTAACTAAAATCTTTAAATATGAAAAAGAAGCTAAAAAACAGAAAAAAAAAAGGAAAAAAAGAAGAAGAGGGAACAATCGGCAGAGTAGCAAGATCTGTACCGTACAAAATGGGAGTGGGAAGGGTTCCCAAAAATTCAGTCAGCTTTCATATTCAGGTATTTAAAATATAAAAACTGCATTAATTTCATATTCTCGAGAATTTTAAATTAGCTCAATTGTTGTAATCTTAAATTACCACGGGAGATGTGCTGATCTGAGATTACCATTAAGATTATTACTATTTAGTAGTATTATATAATACATACAGTGAGTGTTACATAGTTGGTTAAAATTTTACTTTAATAGTTATAACGTCACATAATTGATTATGCACAACAATTAATATATATTATGATTGTGATATAATTTATCAACAATTTTACGCAATGGTAAAATATTATTGTTATTTATTATAAAAATTCTATATATGTCTCTATTGAATAATCCAAGTGTAAAAGATTTATAAATAGTTTTTATTAAATAAATTTAATATATAAACAAATTATCATTCCTGTCGTTATAAAAATAAGTCAAAATTCTAATTTCCTTTTAGTTTCTATACTAAACAAAATATGCTAATTTTTCAGAATATTACTACAAAATACAATAAGATCTCACACTTCATTGTATGTTCTCGGTAATTTGATGGCGAAGCTGCGAGCTTATGAAAATGTTTAAATCAACGGAATAGTTACTTAATGTTTAATAATATAAATAAAAATATTATTATTCGAAAAAGGCTGTGATGATAAATAATAAAAGCCAAGAGAAACAGACGGAGAAAGAGAAACGGAGGAAAAGCCCCACCAAAGCACAGTGGTTGATTTGCAATTTATGGGGATTTAAGGGGCATATGCTGAGAGGCCATCCTACGTTTGGAGGAAAGGACAAAAAGTAGGTCAGCGGCAACGAAAAAGGTCGGGCCTCGATTGCTGCCCTTTGCAGCTTTTTATCACAAAAAAAAAAAAAAAAAAGGAAAAAAAGAAAAAGAAAAAGAAAAATTAAAACCCAAAATATTAAATTATTTTTCAGAAGAAAAGCCAGTCGCTTTTTTTTTTTTATTTTATTTTTTTACCTTTGTTTCGCACGCCCGTTTCCTGAAATTACACTTTTACCCACCTTTTTATTCGAAATTTCGAAATTTAATTTTCCGTCACGGGCGTCAAAATTTTCTTGAATGAATCGTATTTTATCGGTTTTAGCAAAGATAATCAAATTGATTATTATTTTAACCATTTTATTGTTCCTTCCGTTATCGTTTTTCTCTTGGGATTATATTATTATAGTAAAATATTTGTTTTTATTTATTTTCGCTTTGTCGAAATAAAAAAATAAAATGAAAAGTGGTCGCTGTTCGGACAGGGAAAGAAAACCGGCCAGCTGTTTTCCCGACATCTGGAGAGTGAAAACCGGGAGTTTCGCTTTCTCGAGGGATCATTTTCTTACCAAACAAACAACCTCTTGTTCTGCTTCTCTTTCCTCTTCTTTCTTCTTCTTTTTTTTTGTAAAACAAAAAAAAAATTCTCGTGGATATATTGGTTATTATACACTTTCAAGTGAAGAAACTGGAAAAGTACACTTCTGAGCTCAGAAAATGTGAGAAGCTCTTTGTGACAACTGTTTCAGTTGAAGCTTCAAAAGTGGTTTTTGGAGTCTGAGGTCATGATCCCTTTTTTAATTTTTCCGTCGTTAAATTTCAGCCTGTTGCCGTTTTAAGTTACGGCTTTGTTTGATGTGTTTTTTTTTTGGTGCAATAGTCATTTTGAACAGCTTTTTGTTAGTGTGCAGAAGTTTTTGGCTTGGATACTTTGTGTGGGTTTCAAGTTTGAGGTGCAGGTCTGATCTTTAAGGATTTGTTATATTTTTCCATTTTAGCGGATGTTTTGTTTTAATAAATTTTGACCCTGATGATTACACATACTGGAATGCTGGAGTAAAAGGGTATTATCCTAAATTTATGAGAAAGAACTTGTTTTTTTCCCTCCTTTTCAATTACTCTGTTTTTTTTTTTTTTTTCTTGGGTGCTTAAAAGATGGACTGATGTTTCAGGGGGAAGATTAAAATTGAAATTGATACGATTGCATTTCATGTGTGGTTAAGTTCTAGGTTTTACCATTTCTGTATTTTATTCAAAACAATTGAGTTTTAGAAAGATAAGAATGGCTAGCTTAAGTTGAAGGTTTTGTTATTGAAATAGTTATTTGTTAATTGGTAATTAAACTTGCATGGTAATTTTGATTTCTCTTTGTTCTTTTAATAAATTTCTTTTGTACAGATGCTAGAACGAGAATCTAGTTTCTGATCCTTGGAGAGAGAGTATTATTTCGGTTGTGCTCTATAGTGCTTTTCGGGCTTTTGCATGGAAACAAGAGAAGGTTTGAGTTCAGGCATTACAGTGATAGGAGCAGAAGCTCCATCAACTTATCTTGTTGCACCAAGGACTGAAACCCCTAGCCAGATAGCTGGATCACCAGCAGTGGGTGTGCCACTTGTTGGCGTGGGGTCAACTGGAACAACAGAAAAGAAGAAGAGAGGCAGGCCAAGGAAATATGGACCTGATGACCCAGCGGCCAGGCCATTGTCACCAATGCCTATTTCTTCTTCAGCCCCACCCAGTGGAGAGTTCTCTGCTGGGAAGGCCAACAAGCTGTGGCCAAGTAGTTTGGCAAAGAAGAAGTACAAGAAAATGGGGATGGAAAATTTAGGTATGTTTTACTCTTTTGAAGCTATTTTTTTTAATGCTAATTCATGCATACTGTTCAGGTTTTATACTTCTTTGTTTATTGAAGAATTAGTGGTAATGATGGTTTTGGGGTGAGGTGGTCTTTAAATCTAGTCTTTTAGTTGTGCACTTGCAGTTCTAGAGCCTTTTCATGGATTGATTTGAAGGATTGAAAGTTCATCTTGGAAGAGTTCCTTTACCAAGTTTCTTAAGGCTTAATAATGGTTCAAATCAGACCATTGTTTTGAGACAGCTCTTGTTGGATTTGGAGATTATTTTGTTTCCAAAAATAAAGGTGTTTTTTGCTGTCTTGGGGTGATATTGGGAAAAGCAGCCGGAAAGCTTTTCATTACTCTGTTTTTTATGCATTTAAGATCTTGCCACTCTTCCATTTCAATGCTTACTTGTTCACAGTCGCCAATTTCCTCTTGTACTCCTGTCATTATCAAGTCAGCTCAGTGGGTTATGCTCTAGCATAGGTACTCATTATGTCTATTGGTGCACTCTGCATTGGGCCATGCTCTAGCATAGTACTAACTAATTTACTTATGTAAGCCTTGTGCTGCATTATGAGACTATGAGACCGATGTTGCTTTCTAAATTTGTAAAAATATTAGAATAATTAAAGTAAGCTGAGAATAATGCAAAAAAAAGAAAAAGTATAAAAAATATTTCATAATTTGAAAATTCTAGAGCTATAATACGAAGAAAAGAAATGCGGGCACATATACACAATGAAGATTGACCACTATCCATTGTTCAATGCTAATGAAGTTGGCAGTATAAATAAAATGTTTCAACATATGCACAAACAAAACTAAATTAATTATCAAAGAAACTAAAATTAATGTTTATTAATAGCAAAAATAAATAAAATCTGGTGTGGATTTGTTGACATTCTATTGCATTTTTGGATACTTTCTATGGGAACAATTATCATAAATACTTGTGATAGACCACCAGTTATGGGGATAGGTTGCAGGAATAACTTGTATGGTAGTGCTGAAAATTTTTGATGAGAGGACACACCTCATGTTTGCCTGCTGGAACTTTGTCCATGGTTTTGGGATCCATGACTCTCAAATTACATTGTCCTTTCTGAGCTTCAGGCATCCAGAATACTACACTATCAGGAGTCAACTTTCCATTCACATGAAAAGTGGCATTGCACCAATAGTAATACTTTTGATGAGCACCTTTCTCCATGTCAAGTAGTTTAATTCTCATAGCCAAAACCAGGTGCGACCTTAGGACTAAGTAGAATCTCTTTGTGGACATTTGATTTAAGATAACTCTGTGCATCAACATTCTTAATGCCCCTTTGGATTAGGACAGTTACTACGCATTTGGTTTGCTGTACATCCCAACAGAACTCTGAGGAAGCTGAAGAGGAAAGTTCTTTTGAGATTGCTTTTGTAGGACACTAGATTCCATCCTTCAGTCCAGCATCCAAGAAGAGGAAAGGCACATAATCAATGAGTTCTTAAGGAATATTCGCTGTTTGTTAAAGTTAAAGAAAGAGCAGAATTGGAAGATGAATTGTTTATGCTCACAATGAGCTAGAATGAAAGGAGAGGCATGCCATGTGGCAGCCTTTTGTCATAGAATTTGTGTGTGTGCAGATTGTTCAGTTTTGACTCACCATGGATCCAGAGATGCAACTGTTCCAATTCCTTCCCTCTATCCGTTTATATAGACTTTGTGGTGCTTCTTTTATCCATTAGGTGACCTTATATTATAGTTTGTTCTCCAACAAATCCTTTCTGCTTTATAGCATAATCAGGTTATGGAACCTGATTTTATTATTATTATTCTAATCTCACATGATATTGCTGCAGGCTACACCTATCACATTTGAACCTAACTCTTAAATCTCAATTCTGGTCAGAATTCCAGTGCTTGAAACATGAATCTAAATCGTCACTTGCAGAATGTACAATTCTAAGTCACAAAATCACAAGAAATTTTGCCAGGTTGGAAATTGAAAATTCTATGTAAGTTAGCTGGAGAGAGTTCATATTAAGTCTAGTTCAGAGAAATAATTTCTTGTGGAAGTACCCAGTTCTGTGAAATAATTAATGAGCAATCAAAAGGACTATATATTTGCTCTTGTTAATAGGAATATTCTGTAGCTAGTGTCTATATTATCAGAATGTCATTTACGTATTAGGCCATAATACTCATTTTCCTGCTAACCGATGCTTCTTGAATTTTATTTTGCAGGTGACTGGGCTGCTAGCTCTGTCGGTACACATTTTACTCCCCATGTCATCACTGTCAATGCAGGCGAGGTATGTATAATAGATTAAAGAAGAGAAACTAGCTGAACCTCACATGTCAAATCTTTAGTTTTATTCCCTTGCAATGCTGAATGGGGCATTGAATCTTTTCTATTTGTTGCTCCACATGTTTGTGTTGTCCAACCAACCTGAAAAGGTTTCATCAAAAATTGCATTTGAATCTAGGCCAATAGGGAGTATTTTAATGGAAAGATTTGTCATAAATGGCATTTAAGAAAGACTGCCAATTATATGCTGGATATTCTTTTGGCAGTGACCTTAGATCTTTCATTATCAGACAGCAATTTTCTTGACAAGCACACAAGTGCTGAATTAGTCACTTGAATGAGAATTGGTTTCTCTTGCTTAATTTTGGACTCATGGGTTGGTATTAATTGTATTCTATCATTTTTTTTTTTCAAGTTGTGTTGTATTTTCAACATTAAATTTGGATAAACTTGTGTTGGATACTTGTACTTTATCACATGTAATTTTGTTCGGCTGTAGGATGTTACTATGAAGGTTATATCGTTTTCACAGCAAGGACCTCGGGCAATCTGTATCCTGTGCGCAAATGGAGTAATTTCAAATGTTACGCTTCGACAACCTGACTCTTCTGGGGGTACTTTGACATATGAGGTCTGTGATGTCACCACTCCATGAGGAATATTTAACCTCATTATTGCTTGCAAAATTAATGCAATTTCTAATACATGAATGCTATATTTGCATTATGGGAATTGCAGCTTTTATTTATTCTGTGCCTTTTGGCCAACAAATGCAACTTTGGAGCTATATTATTTTCCAAATCTAGTATAAGCTCTTAGAATGTGCCACGGATCTTACACTATGCTTTACCGAGTGTATAGTTTCAAACATATTTCTACAAACGGTTGCTTAAATTGGGTACGTGAATTTTTTTTCCCCGTAAGCAAATTGACGTTGAATTTTTTGGTGTGGACAAAAGTTTTGTTTAACACTTTAACTTGATAGAATTCTGAGCATGCATTTAGATATCGTTTGCATCTTTCTGTCTGGACTGGTGTCAAGGTCATACTTTTACTGAAAGTTGATCATACCAGATGATCCATGCAGTATGCAATATGTTTTCTTTAAAAAAATTAGTAAAATTACGTGGTCATGGTTATTGTTGAAACACCATATTGGAAATTGAGTGCTTTGGAGTAGGATAGCATTGAATGAAATGTAGTTAGAGACTTCATTGCGGTGTAACTCATCTCAGTATTATAGGGGCGCTTTGAGATACTCTCCTTGTCTGGATCATTCATGCCTACTGAGACACAAGGAACAAGAAGTAGATCGGGTGGCATGAGTGTCTCTTTAGTGAGTCCTGATGGTCGTGTTGTGGGGGGAAGTGTTGCTGGACTCCTGGTAGCTGCGAGTCCTGTGCAGGTAAGCTCATTTGAAATGTTTGTATTTGGTATATTGATCCACTGTAAATTGGTTTTTGTTTTGTGGAACATTGTTAAGAAATAACATCCAAAATATGAGTGTAGCAGAGATGAGAATACTTACATGACTTTGTGGCGACACAAGAAAGATAAGCTAAAGGAGTAACATTTGTATTAATTTGGACATAGCCATCATATACCTACAAATGCTCCAATTAAAGTGGAGGACAATATACAGGTGGATGGATAAGAAAAGAAAGGATGATCTAAGTTGACTTGATAATCTTTGATATTGAGAATAGAATTTATAACATTTAAATCTCAAACTGAACTTAATTCAAAATAAAACAGAATGATATAGTCAACTTTCATTAAATTTGAGATTAAATTTTTGTTGTTTGCAAAAACCATACTTTTTATATTATGTTTTCTCCACCGGCTTTTGTATGATAAATTGAAGTGTGTGCACTGACATAATCATGGTCATTTTTTGGTGGCTTTGTTCATCTGGTGACTTCTAATGATTGCTAAAATTAGTCTTTTATTTTTTGTCGGTTTGTAAGGACTAGGATTTAAATTATAGACTTAAAATTAAGAATTCGGGTAAATATATTATAGCTAGTGGCAAAATTAGTCATTTTTTTTTTCTTGCTTCAAAGCTGAAATAGACTAGCCTATTCATGGGCCCGAGAGTTCAGCCAGCCCAACCTGTAAATGAGTAGGCTTGGGCCTAGATTTTTAGCTCAGCCGGGCCTAATATAATTCGACTCCATGTTGGTTTGGCTTGGGAGTTATTTGCCTATTAGGCCAGGCCACCCAGTCTGCACTTTGGTGCCTGACTTGTGCCTAACCGGAAACAGGGTCTCAGACTGTGCGAGGCTTGGAGTACTGATACTATTGTTTTCTGATCAGGTTGTGGTGGGCAGTTTCCTACCAGGAAATCAGCAAGACCAGAAAATAAAGAAGCCGAAGATGGACTCAATACCAGCTACCGTTGTACAGGTTCCGACTGGTGCTGCTGTCATAACTGCCCCTCATATAGAAAGAGAGGAGAGTACGGGTGGACAAGGGCAACAAAATTCCTCTTCCTTTGGAAGAGAAAACTGGGCCACCATGCCATCCGTGCAAGATGCAAGGAAGTCTGGGACAGATATCAATATATCGTTACTGGATGGTTGAATTTGTGTTCGCCATTCAAGCATCTCAAGGTCTCTAACCGACTTACATTGATTTGTGTGTCAATTTGCATCGGCTCCCCGGGTTCCTCTTATTAAATTTTATGTAAGCTTATTGAAGTATTAATGTAGAATGGAGTGCATCAGGCAGGACGTAGTTCTTTAGCCGGGCCGAAACTGAAATTGTTACTTTTCATAGGAACGGCCCCCGGCGATGTAGTTTTTTATGGCATAATATTTGGATGTAGTTGAGACAGGTAGTTGCCTCTATTAATGCCTAGTTACTGGTAACTTTTATTCTAAATCCTTGGAGAAGTCTCAATTGCAGTTGACATTTAAACAGATTTTATAGCATGAATGAATCGCTAGAAAAGAAATACATCAAAAACCATATTTCGTGATTTGGCGGTGAGTATAAATAGTTTCCAGGGATACCAACGTTGATTCTTGTACATTTGGACTACCCAAGGGAATAGAGTGTAAACTCTTTACTCCGGTTTATATATATATATATATATATATATATAAACATGATTGTCAATCATGGCATCATATGTCTCAAGATTACACTCCTTTTTCTTTGTTAAAACCATCTCATCACGCCGGCTTCTCGTTCAGCCAATTGATAGCTTAGCTCACTTGTCGGTCAACACTCGGGGTAACCGAATTGAAGTATGCAGACACGATTTCCAGGTACTTTCCACTAAAGGGTTGCCGTGTTTCTAATAAAAATTTAAGTCCGTGGCATTTGTCCTGCTTCCCAAAAGCATTTAAAAATATTGTCGGCCCTGACCCTGATGCGCACAGTTCAAGCTCCTGTTTCGTTAGGCGCGGCACGGTCTTTTTTAAAGAATAGTTTTGCATCTCCCTTGTCAAGTTGGAAAAACGTACATTCACAGAACAAGAGCCCGGGGCTTGTACCGAATTAATTAAAAAATCAATTTTTTTAATCCTTAACCTGAGCCCCCTATTTCATTGAAAAAAATAATAAAAAATAAAAAATAAAAAATAAAAAGCTTAACCCTACCCTCTTGCTTCCCGCACCGAGCAAAAGGAACCCGCACCCTTTGAAGTTAAAAACGAACGGATGATGCTCATCCAACCTGTACGGATCACATAGAAATACAATTAACTTGACTCTCTTACGGCTGATTTAAATTTTATATATTTCTTAAAGCACTCACCATATTTACTTACATTTTTTTTTTTTTTTGTAAAATTTAACAGACATCTGATTTTATATCTCATACAAACTAATTACACTTATCATTTCTTTTTTAACCGAGTCATCTTAAATTATATTTTTTTTTCTCTTTATATTGGGTATTTGAATTGATTTGACTCCTTCAAAGAGAAAGTCAAAGCATCGACCATTGGTTAGTGTTAAAAGGAACAACCTTGAAGCTTGTCACAGGGCCATATAAAAAGAAGGCAGCCAAGGAAGCCTGCTCAACACTGACACAGAGAGAAAATTGAGAAGAAATTTAACCCCGTGTTGGTTGGGATGAGGGTGAGTTCGGTATCTCTAATTCCGTTGATACTCTTCTTCTCTTTCTCAATCTCAGTCTCCAAGAATGCTCACAACTTTCTCCTCTTCTTTTATGATTTTCATATGGTGAAATTAAGTTACTTCGCGTTACTTTTCATTCTCACCTTTATTGTGATGGCCATCTTCCATGGAAGTTCAAGGACTTCTGAAGGGGAACCTGAACGGTTCTTTCCTCCTCCCTCTTTTATGTATGAATTGAATACTTCAAGTTACATAGAGGTTGAAGAGAGTGCCACTGAGGATGACGATGATGAAGAAGAGTGCCATGGTAATGATGATTATGGTGAGAAGGATAATGATGATGAGTTGGGTACAGAAGACGTTGACCGTAGAAATGAGAGCGATCATGAGGACTTGGAGAAAAGAATAGAGGAGTTTATAACAAAGGTCTATCGAAAATGGAAAGAGGAGTTGCTTACTGATCGGCTTCTTTGCATAGAAGCAGCTTAATTGACCTATCTTGGCCAGTCTTTGGTTTTTGGTCGTCCATGTCTGCCAAATATGTATATGGCCATAAGGCATGCATGAAAAAAATTGGGAAGTTGTGTATAGGTTCACTTTCCTTCTCCTTTTTTTATTTTTCTTCGTTGTTTCCTTCTCACCTATATGAGTATTTTCATTTTTTGGTGTTGCCCAAGTTTGACAGTTAAAACAGAAACTGCATGACTTGGCTTATTAGCATGTGCATAAAGCCATCAATATGTCTGTATATTCTTTGTACATGGATGTGTGAATATGAATTTATGATGTTGAGTATAACTACTATTGTTGCCAAGTTAGTCTAATACTTTCTTTATCTAGGATTTAAGCACTTTTAATAAGTTGTGAAGTAGCCTTAACACTTAGTAATTAAGAGCCTAGTCATCTAAATTAGAGGCTGCAGATCGAAATCTCTAGTATAGAGGCGTAAGATTAACAAGAAAGTGAAGAGCTATTTCTTTGCTATGTAGTTTACCACTAAATGGATTTTCTAATGGTGGGGAAGACATATTAATTAACTACAAGGATTGTAAAGTCTACAGATTTCAGACAAAAATCCCCATTGTTTGAAGTAGTTATCTAAAAAAATCAATGACTAATCACAAGGTCAATGGTTAGATAGGTTAGGGAAAATCGTAGCATATGGCTTAAGCAGATTACGTCACAAATTCAAATGTCACAACTCACCAACCCCGTTAATTTTAAGTAATCCGGTAGATTTCATTGAAGTTTCTTCTCTGTGGAATATTTGTCTTCCGTGCTAGGTTAAAGTTCATGACTCTTGAAAGCAGAAAATATAAATGAAAAGGTGCATATCAAATACAATAAATATGCAAGGATAGTGCCTCTTAGACGGGTCTTGATGCAGTGACATGACAACATGGATCCTGCACGAATCTTACTGGTTTTTTCTTTTATTTATTTATTGTTTTGGAAAAACATATGCAAAGAGATATCATAAGATGTGTTATCAGAAACAACTATCCAACAGCTAGGTTAACCATCCCTGTTGAAAGCACGAAAAATAAATAAAAAAAAAAGTGCATATCAAATAGATACAAAGTTTAAACATCACCATAAATTACTCCAATTAACACCAGGCCGTGTGTGATATTTTATTTCTAATGGAACGCATAGGTTAAAAATTATGCGGTGGGGTTGATGAAGTGTGTCCCACAAGTTGTACTAAACCATGTCCTTGCTTAGATTTCAAGCTTCATGAGGAATTATTAAATAAAACAGTAAACTTGAAGATGCCTTGGTATTTAGCTTATATCCGCTGGATTTCGCTTGGCTTCGTTGCTCGTGGAGCTCTTGTTGCATCATTCATATGTTGTTCTCCGCTGCTAGTGCTTGCGTCTCCTTTTTATTAAAAAAATAGAGCACTTTTAGGAGGAAGGCTTATCTTCGGGTTCTGCCACCATGCCTATCGCTGCGCTCCAGGCCAGTTGTCCTTGTATAGTCATTGCTACCATTCAGTCTTACTGCTGTGTCATGCTCTCTGTACTGGTTTTGGAATCTTGTGGCCTAGGTGGGGTTATTTTTTGGTTCTAACTTGGCGGAGGTTTTACCTTTTGCTATTGCCGCTCTCTCCGGAGTGTGGCATTATTTTTTTCCTAAGCACTGTAGGAGTCCAGTTGGAACTGATCTTGTCATCGAATGAATATACAATCTTGATTTGTATATTAAAAAAAAAAAATCTTTCATATTTTGAAAAAAAAAAACGTAGCAGGTTTCGGCCGTTTGCATTTGTTTGATATACTGCACAACTGGTGCTAAAAAGAAGTCCATCAAAGTGACAACTTGCCTGCCTGTTTTCCTACTTGACAACTTGCTTTACCTTTCTTTTATTTAGTAAACACAACATGTTGACATGAGTTCTCAGGTCACAAGTCATATCCCCCAACGAAAAGATCTCCATAAAAATCTTCATGCAAGTGGGCCGGCTTGGATTTTAACTCTCGGAGTGTTTTTGCATTCCTGTTTATCTGCACGCAGCAGCTCTTCCTGGGAGTGCAGAAGTGTATTTTTCTTGCTTGGTGGTTGGTATTGTTTTATGCGTAAGGGACCAAACCGATAACTTGTATTACAGTTTTGTTGACGGTTAATTTATTCGGATCTAGAGTTTGTATGGCATGACGAGATGGAAGTGATTAAAAATAACTTGCCGTATAGTTGGATAATTGATGCCATTTTCAGTTAATTGGCCCTGCCCCCGTTCCATTTTTACATCATTCTTACGCTGCGATGAGAATTCCTATTCAGATTCGGAAACTTGGTACATGCATGACGACAGATAGGCCCAAGTAGAAGGCACTTGCATCATAATCCACGAGCCAATATCTAATTGCTTTTCAGGCGAGGTCCACAAACTTCTATTTTACCTACATCCGCCAGCCATAAAAAACTTCCAGTCTTGTTCTAATCCGTCCCCCATCTTAAGTAAACTATTTCTCACTGGGCCACAAAACCGTGACTGTTGCCGCTGTTACCACCAACTCTTTGCCCCCACCAAGGGGCACGGCGCCCATCCATTACTAACATTACCCTAATGACCTACGCCAATCAATAAGGATTCAACACACCCAAACTCACTTTTATTATTCTCCTTAAATGCATTTTAAAGAAAAAGGCCAAAAGGTTGTCTCATCCTTAAAAGATTTTTTTTTATATATATTTTATGGGGGGTGTAGACAGGCTTGAGAAATCTTCGTTTCCAGCATTACTGTCACTGACTAGTCATCAGTGGACCACTCCTCATTCGAGGCAGAGACTTCGCACCCACTCATTCGGGGGTGGGGGAGGGGGATGGTTTTCCTGAAGGGACAGACTCAGTAAAATTTTCCTTTCCCGGCAAGGTTGTTGGAGCTATCCAACTTGATCGGCCATGTTTGTAGTTATTTTTCTTTTACTAATATTTGATGCATTCAATGACAGAGATAATGTGAGCTGTAATTCCGACGCAAAAGACTGATAGAAATAACGTAATAAGTTATTTCCTATTCTTCCAAATGTAACAATCTGCTAGAAAAAAGTTAAATGGGATTAATCTAACTCTAACATCAACTTAATGATATGAGCACATCTAAAAGGAATTTAACAACTCAGTGGACAAACTTGGTATGTGCACCAATGCTTGATCAATCAATCCACTTCTTCTCCAAGTGTCCAGAGCAACCTAGTTCATTAAAAAGGAAAATGCCATCAGTGCCTAATGTATAACCACCAAAATTTCATTACATGAAGCAAGCAGAATTGTTGAAGTTTCAGGTTGTAATCTCATCACATTACCAGAACAAAGAAGTAACAACAATGACAACAAGATAGAAGAGCTTAAATGTTCTTTGCTTCTTTTCCCAATGCAGCTGGTTATAGATCTCGGTAACATCAACTAGATGCCGTCTCTGCAGGTACCTGACCATTTGATTACCAATCCCATAAATTGTATTGATCATTCAGACACGCATCAGTGGGATACACAAAGGAAGGATTTTGAAACAAAAAAAAAAAAAAAAAAAAATTTCAGAGTCAAACGACCAGGGCATTAAAGCAAATACACAATTCAAGAAAAAAAAAAAGAAACAAAAAGGACAAAGAATGAAACTTACAATGTGATGTTGTAGTAAAGGTAAGGAAGAGACAAGAGGCACATTAACCAGTGTCCTGTTAATAAGAAAGCGACGCAAACGAGTCCTTGAAGAATATACTCCGACATAACAATCCCGTTTATTTTCATCGCTGTGTCGTATGGGTTTAAGTGATCAGTCTCCAGATCCATCAAGTTCATTAGCTGCAACCCAAAAAAAAAAAAAAATAAAAAACCAAAATTAACGTAAGATAAGAGAAGATGGAGAGAAATAGAATAATCCCAATTTGGGAATTTTATCAAATCAGCCCAAAAGCTTGAAACAGTGGAAAAAAATAAACCAGTAAAAAAATTAAAAAAAAAAAAAGAAAACAATGATAAACAATTGGCAATAAGAAGAGGATTGACCTGGTAACCCACAATGCCGATTACGGCCATTAGTAGAAAGAAACTCGATAGCCATCCCAGCAAAGCCCACATGGCAACGCTCCTCCGTCTCTCTGTGTGTCTGCGCCTGCCGCTTGCTCTCTCTGTTTCACCCTCTCCGTGTCAAGCGAATCCCTTCTTAATCTGGGCTTTCAATCCGGAGCTGCGTGGTGCGTCTGCTCTTCCGCTGTTTTTTTTTTGCTTCTTTATTTTGGGTACAACTACCAACTGCTTTGAATAATGAATTTTTCTTGTTCTCTTATCTATAAATATATATATACCTATAATTACATACGTTAAACGGAATTCAAACCTGTACTAGTATACGGATTCTATATATTTAATAAAAAATATTAAAATAATAAAATTTAAATTATATTTTTAAAAATAATTAATTAAATTAATGTATTTTTAATTTATATTTTAAAAAATAATTCAGTAAACTTAAAATTAATTTAATTATTAAGCAAAATTATTGTCTAATTAGTTTAAAAGTTTTTAAATTAAAACTTTTATTAAACAAGTAAAATTAAATTAAAATTGAATAATTATGTGAAAGATGAAATAAATTTTATTTATATATTTTAATTATAACTAAATTTATAATTAAAATATTTAATTAATAATATTTATATCTTCTCTTATAGGTATATGTGATAGTATTTATTTAATTTTAAAAATATCAAAAATTTTGATTTCAATTTTAATTTTTTAATAAATAATTTATAATATTTGATATTAATTTAAAATTTTTATTAATATTTTAATATAATTAGAATTTCTACATATATTTGATTTACTTAATTTACTCCATTATGATTTTAATGATAACAATTTTTTTATATATATCTAAAATTTATATAATACAAATATTCATAATTAAAAAAAATATAAGAAGAAAATTTTAATTTTTAAAAAATAAAAATAATCCTGAATTCATTTTTTATTTTTGAGAAGAAAATTTTAATTTTCCTTTTCTTAAAAAATAATATTCATACTTTCATTTTTTTATTTTTTAAATTACTCTCAAATTTATTTTTGAAAAATATTTATAATTTAAGTTTTTTTTAGTCTTTTTAAATTATCATAATTATAAGATATTGTAACATCCTTAATTTATGAATTTATGTAAATTTGCCATGTAAAAAGGAACACAGATTTTCTTTTAATTTTAATAATATATACTTACGTATAAATTAAATTATATTTAAGTTTGCATGTTGCTCAAAATATTAAAATAACAAAAATTGAATTATGCTTTCAATAACAATTAATAAAACTAGTTTATTTTTAATTTAAATTTTTTAAAAAAAATCAAATAAAATTGAAATTAATTTTATAATTAATCATAATTAATATTTTAGTTAATTTATGAGTATTTAAATTTAAATTTATATTAGAAAAATTAAATAAAATCAAAATGAGGAGATTAACTAAAAAGAAAAGTAAATTTTATTATTGTAAGACGATTATAATGAAATTCATAATCAAAATTTTAATTAATTAATAATATTTATATAATTAACTATAGGGATCAACCTTAAAGAAAAATTACTCGTATAAAAAATTAATATCTAAACTTGAGTAATTTAACTAAGAGAAAGTAAAATAATAATAATAACCATAAAACAAAACTTATAAGTCATTCATTCAAAAATCTTCTTATGTTGAATTCATAATCTAATTAATTATTAATGATAGAATATATTATTTACTTATAAAATTTTATAAATAAATTTTGTGCTAACATATCACCTATCTTTAATTAAGAGCATATTCTACTTTTTTTTATTGATAAAAATCTTAAAAGAAAAAAAGGAAAATTTTTTTTACTTTTTAATGGATTAAAGTAGTAAAATTGTGTAGAGAATATATTGAGTAAAAAATTGATCAAAATTAATAAAAAGTAAAGTAAAATTTATTGTTATATGTATAATATAATTAAATTTATAATTGAAAATTTTAATTGATAATATTAATATAATAAATTATATGTATTAATTTTTTAAAATTTTTTAAATAAGAAAATTAATATTTAAAATTAAGTTTTTTTTAAATTAATAAAATGATAATATAAGTTAAATATGTTGATTTATAATGTAAAAAAGGGGGGCAATATGTATGTTAAAATTTTAATTTTATTAAAATATTAAAATAAATTGCAAATCAAAGTTAATGTAAAATACTCTAAATTATGAAGGTCAAAATTAGAAAATTTAGTGAAATATCACGTGAATGTTTTTTGTTTAAAAAATTATCAATTGTTTTATTTCAATAATATTAAATATATAGATATTTGTCTAATTGAGAAAAAAATTTTAATCAACAAAATCTCGAGTTGAAGAAAATATATTTTATTCTAAAAAAAGAAAACTAATAAGAGGTAGAAAATTAAGTAGATTTATTGTAGATTGGGAAATAAAAGGTGATGCAGATCATTGATATATCCAATCATTTTTACCTATACTAAAATTAGTTTCTTAAATTTTGTCTTTATCAAACAAAATTTTATTGATTATTTTTTCCGGAAAATGGTTAGAGCCCAAGGTACGAGATATCCATTTAGTTTAGAATTTCTCTCAATAACTCATCTTTTATCTTTAATCTTTAACTGAATGGTTAATTCAGAAAGGGATGCACGTTAGTCTGGTAGCCTGGATAACCTTCGATAAAGGATTCATGTCAAAGGACGCCTTTGCGGCCATGCAACCATTACTGCTTAATTCCTCTTCAGTGGCATGCTTGTGCCTTGGGAGTTGAAATGGAACCATTGAACTAGGCTCTTTCAAATATCTAAACAACACTATTTGTTTTTTTTTTTTTTTAAATATCATTTGTGTGATTTTTCGTATTCAAATTCATCTTCTTAAATCTCGAAGTTTGAGCCTCAAGTATTAGACATATGTATGTTTGTTTGGTTGATAGGAAATTGAAGTCTTGATTTTGAATGGGAAAGGAAACGTAACAAGATTTGACGACCTTAATCTACATCTTAATTAATTATTTTTTTGTTTTTTTTCTTGTTTGTCGATTTTTTTTTTTTTTTGGTTGTTGCAGGAGATTTAAAGAATCCAAAAAGGGTTTCAAAGTACTGTATTTTCATATTAAGTAGAAAGTTTGTATATCTTTTTTTATCTTAAATAATAATTATATTATTTAAATTTTTTGTTTTATATTAAAATTTATATATAATATAATATTTATTTAAGTGAGAGAAAATTTTAAACCTTTTTTAACTGAGACGAAAAATCATCAAATTTATGAAAACTTATTTTTTAAAGAAAAAAAAAAGACTATTAAAAATTTTTTAAAAAATTTCCGTGACTCTCTCCTATTTCTTCTCTTTATTCTCTCTTACACCATTAGAAGTGATGCAATTAGTATCCAAGATGGTAATTTCTAATTTCTTTTTGTCTATTTTCTATATGTAATTCATTTGAGTTTGCTTAGTTGATCCATTATTTCTGTCTTTTTTTTTTTTTCTAATGTTTCCGCCTTTGTTTCTGTTTTTTTTTTTTCGAATTTGTTAAAATATTAAATATGAAACAATGTTTTTAAAACTAGTCACCGGGCGGTCGGACTGATAAAACTAAGAATCAAACCTTAATTCAATCTGATTTATTCCCAAAAATCATTAGTATTGAAAATCGTGATCAAACAGTGAATCAACCTGTTGGATCTAAAATGGTGAACATTTTTTTTTTAATTTGCTTACTTTTAAAATTTGATACAAAATTAAAGAGACAACAAACAAGTGTTGATATGAATTCATTTTTTACATTTTCTAAAAATAAGAATTACGTTATTTTATAACTTTTGTCTTAAATCATAAATCATAAAAATTAAAAAAAATTAATTATATAATATATTTATTTACATATCAATAAAAATACATAAAATTATATATTATATTAATATTTATATTTTTAACTTAAATTATTTTATTTATATTAACATATTTTATTCTTCAACAAAAAAATATATGAATTACTTTAAAATAAAATATATAAATTATATATATATATATAATTAAATTATTCAAATATAATAATAATATAATATATGTAATACTTATATTTTTTTATAATTATATTTTATCAACTAATATTTTTATATAATATATATAGATATTAACTTTTTTATTTATTGATATTAGATATTTATTTTATCAATTTAATTTTAATTAAATCAGTTATATCAATTCAATTCTAAATTTTTTAATTTTTTAAGTTCGATTGCTTTTAAAATTTTGATATGAAATACCCCCTTTTTTTATTCGTGCAGCCGATGATTTAGTAGATTTTGGCTGTCTAAATCCCACCTTGCGAATGATTATTTGTCAGAAGTTCCGCTTGGGTACTCTGCCAGTTAAAAGAAATTGCAGAGGTTGAATGAAGTGGGGTGGCCATTCATACGCATAAACAACGTTGCTTACCACTTCTGTTTCATTCTCTTTAATCTTTAAATTGACACAATCAAGCATCGGGAAATTGACTCGAAACAGTTGCGATTTCTTGCTTCCACTATTCTGTTGCAGGAGATTAGAGTTCTGCGGAACCTAAACTAAAGCATCCCAATAGAGCATTATGGCAGTGAAATGGTTAGTATTCTCATGGTTTTGTGGTATTCGTGCCTGTAATTTTTTCTCATTGCCTTTAAATTTGTCGAAGTTTAGTTGATTGGGGGACCATTGTGCTCTGTTCAGGTTGATGACCACTTCTACACACACACACACACACACACACACACACATATATGTATAATGGAATTTGATAATATGAACAATTTCTTTTTACTTGGCAAATGGCATTTTGTTGCAATTGTGTATTGAAGTCCTATGCTTTTTTGTGTTTTCTGTTGGGACATTTTATATACAGTTATATGAAGAAACCGTAGATGGTGGTCTTGCAGAAAAAGTAGTGGTTTCTCAACGGGCAAACAACAATTATAGTTGCCCTTTTGAGTATCCCTTCTTGCATATACAATTGCGTTATTTGCTGCAGGTTACCACTATTTCTAATCATCAACGTGCCATTTCAAAATCTCATAGCGCACAAATGTCAAAGTTGACCGAGAAAATTGAGGGACTTAAGGTGACGTGCATTTTTGGAACTCTGAGAACATTAAGCCTTTATTAAGCAATAGAGCTGCTAGGTGTGTATGCAAACATCATCACCCCCTTCTCTCAGGGCTTGCGGTGTCCATGGAGTCATGTTTTAAGCTGACTCGCATCATTTTATTCACAGGGACTCCTATGGGACCTGAAAACTGGTTTTGATAGGTCCGGGAAGGGGAAGTCCTACTAAGGAAGCAACAAAAGTGGAAACTCAACTCCTGAAGCGCAATACTCAAGCTTGCCTTTTCCAAGTAATAATAGAAATCATTTGTCTATTGATGGTCCATTTTGAGCAATTGATTGATATACAACATCGAGAAAAAGAGAGCACCGACCAATCAAAGAATGAAATTTTCTGTGTCACAGTCTCTAAAGTGCAATAATTTCTGTGGCATCCATAGGAAGTTCCATTCATTCCATCCACGGTGTACAGATGCAACTATTGGTGACCAATCATGTTATATATCCTACTGTGCTGCTTTGCATATATTCAACTTGTCTCTTTTGGCAAAATTCGATTTGGCAATGAATGTTGAACCTAATTTCATGTTTTGATCACGGAAAGTTGGGAATGATGCTAGCTTTGTAGTAAGATCACATTAAAGTGAGTATAAAGATTGAAATAAATTAAAATAATTGTTATATGTTTTTATTGAGAAACAAATGAGTTTATATAGATGTTATCATACCAAAAGTTAAAAAAGATCTTTGATTGCCTAATTTAAATAGGATCTAAATATAGACAATATAGATAAGTAATTTTAAAAATATGAACAATAGGAATAGGATTTGAATATGGATAATATAGTTAAGTAATCTTAAAAATGTGGACAACAAGTTTAGAATCTAAATGTGGACAATGCAACTAAGTTATCTTGAATTAAAATTAGTTGTAATACTTATTGATTGAAAAATATTTGTTGATTGTAAATTATTTTTGATATGCCTCTTTAAGATGATGATTGGTGGTAAAACACCAATCTTGACTTGTAATAAAGTCAACTAGTGTTTGTGGAGAGGTTTGGTAGGTGCATTAGCAAGTTGATTAGCATATAAGACATGAGACATGTAAAGCTCACCATTCTGTACTTTATCTTGAACAAAATGAAAATTGATGGCAATGTGCTTCACGTAAGAGTGAAAAATGGGATTGACACAAAGATAAGTAGCACTAACATTGTCACAATAAATAATAGAGGTAATAGGAAGAGTGGCTCCCAATTCACGTTATAAGAATTGAATCTAAGACCTTTTAGAAGTGATGGAAGTGATAGTTTAGTATTTGGCTTTGATAAAAGATCAAGCAATTGAGCGTTACCTTTTGGAGCTTTAGGAGATAGCATTTTGACCAAAAACACAACATAAGCATTGGTTAAGGTATGATTATCAAGATTGTTAGCCCAATATACATTCAAGTATCCATGAAGTAAAAGAGGGGAGTTACAGTGAAGAAATAAACCATGAGTAATACTACCACAAAGATAGCAAATAAGTCGTTTAATTGCTGACTAATGAGAGGATGTGGGACAATGCATGAATTATGAAAGCTTGTTGATTGGGAAGGCAATTTCAAGATGAGTTAAAGATAGAAATTGCAAACCTTCAACATAAATCTATATTTGGTGGCATCAGTTAAAGTGTTATCATCATTAAGTTTGGGAATCTTATTAAGTGACATGGGTATGAGAAAATCATTGGTAACAAACATCTTTATTTTCTCCAAGAGATCATGAATGTACTTTTATTGGAAAAAAAGAATGCTTAAAAAAGTGTGAATGACTTTCACACCTAAGAAGTAAGATAGGGAACTTGGTAACAACATCATATATGAATCTTTGAAGGAAAGTATCCTTATTTCCTATAAGAATCAAATCATTGACATATACCAAAGAGACATTATGAGATGTTGTTGTTGGAAATAAACAAAGAGGTGTCAAATTTGGAATCAACAAACCCAAAAGAGAGTATAAATTGGCGAAGTTTATGATACCACACTCAAGGGGCTTGTTTGATGTCATAAATTGCCTTTTTTAGATGACAGACATAATTGGGATTAACTTCATTTATAAAGTTAGGTGGTTAAGACATGTAGACATTCTTATGAAGGTGATTATGTAAAAAGGCATTGCTGACATCTAATTGTTTTAGAGGCCAACCTTGAGTCAGTGTAAGACATATGATGAGATGAATTGTAGTGAGCTTAATGATAGGGTTGAAAATGTTATAAAAGTCAATACCTAGGCATTGGTAAAAGCCTTTAGCAAAAAGGAAAGCCTTGTAACAATCAACGAATCCATTGAGATGATATTTTACTTGAAAGACCCATTTATAGTCCACTTGATTTTGAGAATGATATGGAGGAACTAAGGTCTAAGTATTATTGCGTAAAAGGGCATCAAATTCAATAGACATGACCTCTTATCATTAATGATGTGTAAGGACTTAATTGACAATAATAAGAATAATAAGGAGAGTAAGACCATAAAGAAATGTATAAATGAGCTTTTGAATTGGTTTATAAATATTATTTTTGGTTCATGTTTCCATGGGGTAAGTATTAGTACATGAATAAGGAGTTAGAAGCAAAAATGGTGAGGGAGTTGGGGTTAATAAGGTAGCAAGTAAGGAAGGAAAAGCATTAAGAGAAGGAACGTGAGCAACTAAATCTTACAAGTTATCACTACTTTAGGATTATCAGGAAAAGTGGGTTGAAGATGAATTAAAGAGAGTGTCAGAGATAGAGGATAAAGGTCAAGTGATAGGAATAAGTGCTAGGACAATAAAAGATAAGAAAGTCATGAGAGTGCACCATATAGACATATCAATAAGGGAGGATTGAGGAAGATTGGAACAATGATAAAGAAAAGGAGAATTTTGTTTAACAAAGGTAACATGGTAGGAAATGAATAATTTATGAGTTTAAAGATCAAAAAAATAGAAAGCACTTTGAGTATAAAAGTATCCTAAATGCACACAAGGATGGGAATGTGGAACAAACTTATGAGGGTCATAAGGTCATAGGCAAGGATAACAGAGACACCTAAAAGTTTTTAGTTTGAAATAGTTAAGTGGTTTACTAAAGAGTTTTTTAAAGGAAGACTTCATATAGAGAAGAGATTTAAATACTCAATTTATAAGGTAGGTAACGATCTAAAAGGCATAAGACTATAATATAAGTGGCATATAGGAATGACGAAGAAGGGCTAAGTCATCTTTGTTATATGATGATGATGCCTTTTAGTAAGATCATTATGTTCAAGAGTGTTAAGAGGAGTAATGAGATGAGAAATACTATAAATGACAAGAAAAGATTTTATAGAGATATACTCACCACCATTTTTTGTATAAAAGGTGAATTTTATGTTTAAAAATTTTTTTTACTAAAGTTTTGAATCAAATGAACATATCATTAATATTATATTTTCTTTTAAGAGGATAAAATCAAGTATAACGAGTAAAATGATCAATAAAAAGAACATATCATTTATCACCATTAATATACAATACAATAGATTTCCAAACATCAAAGTAAAATAGTTTTAAGGGATAAGAGCTAGTAATGGAAGATGTAAAAAAGGGTAATTTGTGAGTTTTATTAAAATGACATGTATTACAGGAAGATTGAGAAGATAAGGAAGATGTTATAGTTATAGGTTTAGTGAAATTAAATAATTTAAAATAGCAAATGAGAGATGACCAAGAAGATGATGCCATTGGTCAGCAAAGGCCTTGGTAAGGGAAAATGCAAAGAGAAGTGGGTTTGGTAGTGATAAGTGTGACTAGGTGTAAACACCTTTTTTAGGCATGCCTTGCAAAAGGGTTATTCCTGTGCAATGATCCTTCACAAAAAAAGATATGAGTGAGAATTTGATAGAAATATTATTAGTTAAACGTAATTGAAAGACAAAAATAAGATTTTGTTTCATATAAAAGACACTAAGCACATTGTTTAAATTAAAGGGCTTAAAAGGAGAAAAAAAAGGTAGTAAAACTAGTACGAGTAATAGGAAGTTTGGTACCATCTTTAATCATAATATTGTCATTATCAAAGTAATCAGAATGAAGTGACATACTTGGGAGATCGATAGTGATATGATGAGATACACTTAAGTTAGGAAGCCATTCAGAAAGGGTGGTGTAATTAAACTTTTAATGTTGGCTTGAGGAAAATGAGATAAGCATAGAGGGGCTAAGGCATGGTGAGTCTAAGGGATATGATTGTAGATAAGACACCATTTGGTAGAATTATATTATATACTATAAAATTGGCATTTGCTAAGGTAAGATTTTAGTGATTTAGGTTAAGTAAAAGGATGTGATTAGTGAGATAAATTGATTGGAATTTTTTTAAGAGGCAAGTGGGTTATAAGTTCGAGTAAATGAAGGCACAGATCTGTTTAGGTTATTTTTAAAAGGCATTTTATGGGCAAGGTTGGTAGAAGTAAGTATAAAGTGGATTTTTTTTTTTTTTATGTATTAGATTTAAGATGGGCTTAATTGTTGATGAGTTGTTCATGTAACTTATCAAAGGTCACAAAAATTTCACATACATGGATGCTTGAATGAATGTCCTTGTAGTTATTATTAAGACCAACAAGTATTTTAAGTACCAAATTTTTACTATCAACAAATGTGTTAAGCAAGGAAAGTTCATCGACAATAATTTTGGTTTGTTGTATATACTTAGTAATTAACTAGGTGCCTTTTTAAAGAAGTCAGAAGGATTTCCTTAAGTTGATTAATGCTCCTTGAGACAATTTGGCATAAATGTTGGCAAAGATAATTCATGCTTCTTGTGGGGTTTTGGCAAAAGTAATGAATGGAATAAGATTTGGAGAAATGTAACCAACAATGACATTAAGAATTTGTTAATCCTATTAAATCCAAAGAAAACTTTCATTGATGTTAATGGTAGGGGGATAGGGTAAAGAGCCATCAATATATCCCATAAAGTTATAACCAAGGAGAATGATATGAAACTGGAAACCCTATGAGGTATAGTTAATGAAATTTAATTTGACAAAAATTTAGGTGATAGTGTTGATTGAAAAAAAGGATGAGCTATTTTTAAAAGATTTGATAACAAAAGGTTGAGTTTGGAAAAGGACCAAAGATAAACTTGTAAGAGTTTTAAGTCAACTTTGATACTATAAAACAGATATGAAAATTAAGATAAATTGAAATAATTGTTATATATTTTTATTGAAATAAAAATAAGCTTTATATAGATGTTATAATACTGAAAATGGAAAATGATTTTTAATTATCTAATTACAAAAATTACCAAAAACTAAAGGTATATACAAAAAAAAAAATGAATGTGAATAATATTATTAAGTAATCTTAAAGATATGGATAACAAGACTAGAATCTACTTATAGACAATACAACTAGATAATTTTAGTTTGAGAATTAGTTGTGATATTTGTTGATTGAGAATTATCCATTGATTGGAAATCATCTTTGATACGTATGATCCCTATCCGAACTTACAAAGAAAGAAATAAAAAAAACAAGAATGGAAAAAAGATAGTAGAAAAAAAAAAGCCAAACAAAGAATGAAAGAAAGAAAATTTTGTTTTAGTTCTTTCGTTACAATTTATTCAACTTTTAATGTTATATTGAAAAATTAATTTTTTATGCTTATTCTAATCTAATTATGAGTTATTTACCCATCCTTTTGTTATACCTCCGTAAATGTTTAATAATATTAAAAAGTTGTCTTGAAACTTATCATGCAAACAATTAAATGCCAAAAGATATTTATTGATATATTTTCAATTAATTTTGATGTATTAATTTTTTTTAAAGGTGAACTACATCCATATCATGTATAATTTTTTTTTAAGATAAAATTTCATTAAAACTAATTTTAGTTAAGTAAAATGATGATTCGAATAAAGCAATTTTGTTTAATTATAGATTTATTACATAATATTTATTTAAAAATCTTTATTTGATGATTTAAATTGAAAAAATAATTATACTATTATTATATAAATAAAAAAAGTCATGCATTACACATCTTTGAAAACTAACTATATAAAAATGATTACAAAAATACATTTTATATCTATGTATAAAGCATAATTATATTTCATATGTAAAGTTTTTTAAATTTACAAAAAAATATATTACAATTAACAAACATCCATTAATTTAAAAAAATTGTTAAATAATAAATTTATCCATATATATAATTTGAACAATTACAAAATATAACTTCACACTTTTTTTCTCTTGATACATCTCTCTATAATTTGTATACTTTTTTCTTACAAATTTTATTGATTTTAGTCTTTCTAAAATAACAAATTATAAGTAGTATCTTTTTAATTTTATTTTGAATTATCATCTTTTTAATTTTGAGTTTTTATTCTCTTATTTTTATTTTTCTTTATAAATAACAATCAACTTGACTTTATTTTTCTCTCCTTAACAAAACTCATTCCCTTTGAACCTCGTAAACCACTATTTCATTTAATTTTAGTACTTTTTTAATGAAAAGAAAGACTAAATAATGAGTGAACGGAGGCAATGGTGGAGAAGAAAGAAGCGGGGGATTGCGAAATAAAATATAAGAAAATAGTAATTATTAGAGTATTTTGATTCATTTATTTTATTTTTAATGATATTTTTATAATTAAAAATAATTTTTATTAGTACCAAGTTAACAAATATTTTTTTTTGTTATTATTTTTAATTATTGATATATTTTTTATAATTTTTAAAAACTTAATATCTGAAATATAATTATATCCTATATATATCCTAAAATATAATTTTTCTGAAATTACTTTAATATTCCGAGGATTTTGTAGAAGTTTTCTCGATAATTCGTATTAAGTAACCACTGAAACAGTGAGCCCACCCCAGAAACGGCGTCGTCTCCTGAACAGAAACAGATACGGCGCCGTGTATTGCCTAGACCTGCCTTGGAAGGCGTTTTGCTTTTCTTGACACCAAAGACAGACCGGACCCGAGGAAATAAAGCTGCTCGATTTCTCTAACGTTGTAATCTGCCGTGTTTCTTTGCCCTAACCGGAGCAGCTCCGATCTTCAAGTGTTTGACAAGACGCCATGACTAAGCAACAAGCGAACTGGTCTCCTTACGATAATAATGGAGGGTAATCCGTCATCGTCTTCTCCATCTTCTTCTCTCTTTGTTTGTACGATTCTGTTTAAGAGTGTGTATATGAATTTGATCGTTTTGGCTGGTTTGTTTTGCCAGAACCTGTGTTGCGATTGCGGGAGCAGATTATTGTGTAATTGCTGCCGATACTCGAATGTCCACCGGCTACAGTATTCTCACCCGCGATTACTCCAAAATCTGTAAATTGTAAGTCGATTTGACCTCGATTCTCGTTTTCTTGTTTACTCGATTCTCGTTTTCTTGTTTACTCGATTTTTCGTCTCTTTCCCTGCGTGGGCTTTATTGGTTCGTTTATCCCCTTTCTTTATTTGTTGTGTATTCGAGGTGCTTGAGGAGAATTGGGGTTTGATCTAATAGGGTATCTTGGGTTTCATGGAGCAATTTCCAATTCTGGTTGTGTATAGGTGGATGCTTGGACGAATGGTGCTTGAAATTTGACTAAATTTTGGTTTTTCAATTGGGCATTTTCTTTGTTTTGCTGTTACCTACTCTTTTCTAGAAGATGTGACTGAGAATAATGAGTATCTTATGCCGGGTTTGGAACTAAAAATAAAGCTTGGTTGACTAGTGTATATGCTCTTTAGGCAAGGTCTCCTTGGAAGCCGTAAGCAAAAGGAACTTTGTACTTTGACAGCCATATTTCGGTATACTGAGTGATTGCAATTATCTTTAGTGGCTGCATCAGTAGGCAGGAAGCCAGGGGCCCCATAACTAATACATGATTTGCTTCCCCAAGAGTTGCTTAATGATACAATACCATGTTGGAATTACTGCCAGTCATTATTTTCTGATTGGATACATAAGAAGGTTCAGATTTCCAATTATGATTGTATTTCCCTTTGCTAAACTCCCTTTTCCAAAACAAACCTTTTTCTTCAATTGCTTGTCTTGATTGTCTTGATTCTCTAGTTAATTCAGTGATACTAGTTTGATGGAAATCAATTCCAAACCCCATATTTTCCAATATTGTGCATGCCTCAGTCTCAACATGAAGTCATTTTACTAGCTTATTAATGTTCTCTATTGTGATCTAGAGGTCTCAAGTTTGAATTACAAAAACAACTTCTTTGTGAAAACAAGAGTAAGGCAGCTTTCAACAAACCCTTTCCCAAACCCTATAGTGTGGGAGTCTCATGCACTAAAAACACCCCTTTCTATTCTTGTTCTCATCAAATAAGTGCTAAAACTGTTCTGGAAGTACTATTACCTATCAGTCAACCAGTGAATCATTTCATTTGCTTGTTTAAGACTGTCTCTATGTTCTTGAGGACTCTCTCTCAATGTTCTTTGTTGTCTTCAGAGCTGACAAGGCCATAATGGCCTCTTCTGGTTTCCAAGCTGATGTGAAAGCCCTCCAGAAGGTGCTGGCAGCTAGGAACTTGGTAAGGTTTCACTTGGTACATAGCTGATTGTTCATTTTGTATTTGAAGATTTCTCTTATGTCAAGTTACTTTGAAATGCCTTGCATTAACTTGATATTTATTTCATATCTCATTACTTCCATTTCTTTTGACTATGTTACTTTCCAGTAATTAGATTGTTGTTTTGACACTAATACCATCATTTGTCGATGTTTTTAAAATTCAGATCTACCAACATCAACACAACAAGCAGATGAGCTGCCCTGCAATGGCTCAATTGCTCTCTAACACCCTCTACTACAAACGCTTCTTCCCTTATTATGCTTTTAATGTCTTAGGTGGCCTTGATAATGAAGGTAAATTAATATAAGTCAAGGAGGCAATTACAAGCTTTGCATCCCACCCCCCAACACAAAACCATTGTGTCTCCCAGTTTGTCAATGAATCAATGGGCTTTTTCCTTGAATTGTAGGAAAGGGCTGTGTATACACTTATGATGCTGTTGGTTCATATGAGAGGGTTGGATACAGTGCCCAGGGCTCTGGTTCCACACTCATTATGCCTTTCCTGGACAACCAATTGAAGTCCCCCAGCCCCCTCTTATTGCCTGCCCAGGTTTGTGCTCTTGTCTTGCATTCTTTGTTACTGGCAAGTTTCCAAATGGTTTCATATTACTTAGTGACAATAAAATCCTATGTCTCTGCAGGATGCAGTGACACCACTTTCTGAGCCGGAAGCAATTGATTTGGTTCAAACTGTTTTTGCATCTGCAACTGAGAGAGATATATACACTGTAAGTTTCCATTTATTTTCGCAGCATTGCAATCAGATACCTTCTTTCAATTTGTGTTTCTGATTCAAGGAAGAAAAGACTGCTTCACTGGTTGCACATGAAAAGATTGAGTTGAACATACTTCCACAGAAGGGGGAGGGAATGGGAAAAACAGGGAAAGTCACTTTGCTTGGTTACTATAAACTTGTTGTGTGTGGTTCATTTATATTGTTCTTGTTAACATCTCTTGCTTGTCATGCAGGGAGACAAGCTTGAAATCGTCATCCTGAATGCTGGTGGTATTCACCGTGAATATATGGAACTCAGAAAGGATTGATCTATCCAAATGCATATTGTGATTGTGCTAGAAGGTGGAATTTGGAATTTCATTGCATGCCCTTGGTGGACATCTGGTGGGATTGTGGCCTCAAGGTTTCAGTGCATTGTTTACGGTGTAATCAGGCAACTAGAATCAGTTGGGACCCTTATTAACGGATGTTTAGTTATCCCCTTATATTCGGCCTATCTACACCTGTTTTTCAGAGTTTTCTGCTTTTGAAATCTGTTTAACCTAAAACTTAATGGATGTTGGTATGTTGTATTTGCTATTGGTGTCCAAAATTGTTAATCTTTGGGGAGCATTTCCAAGCGCTTTTATATTTGTTCTGAACAAACGAGTAGGGTGGTAGGTTTGTCTTCTTCTTTATTGGTTTTGCCCAGGATATTCTTTGAAAGTCATTTTTTCTACCGCTGACTGTCCATCTGGCCGCGACAATTCTTCTTTTGGTGTCTAGAAATATTAATTTGTGGGCTGAATGTCCAAGCGTTGACCTTGTATAAGTGTATTGTCATAACAAACGGGTAGCCTTCTCCCAGACTACTCTCTTTTGTTGGTTCTACTTTATACGTTATTTGAAGTGACGACATCAAGTGCGAACTATTATTTAAGCATGCAAACTCTAGTTAACCAGAAAAGACCAAAAAAAAAAAAAACTCAGAAGGCTATCCGCGCAAAATAGCTAGGAGTATGGATGAACACGTTCCACTACAGACATGCTGAGCACAGAAATTCTAGCGCAAATTTGAGAGGGCCTTGATTCTGGAAAGCTAGAAAGAATGATGAAATGTTTGTCCCAAATCATCAGGCTATGAAAATTAGTAGTATTTACTGGTCCTTCATTTTGTTTGATGTCTATCCCCGAGTTTCAGGGCCTCATTGTGTGAGCCATTGGCATTGACGTTTCAAGAAAGCCGTAGGCAGTGTGCAGGTACTCTTCAGAAGCTGTCCGCAGAAGCCCATCCTTTCTTCTCCAACTCCATTCGCAGGATCTGCATTGAATGCCAGGGCCGTTGAATGCAAAGAACTATTGCCACGTCCAGATGAAAGTAATCGGATGAGGAAAAGCTTGGGTAAAGAAACCTACCTTGATTCTTTTCCTATTGGCATCGAAGTCAAAGTTTCCCCACCGCGATGCAGATCGATACTCCACAATGGATTTGTTGCCCGGTGGAAACCAGAACTCAACATCATCAACAAGCTGCTCGAAACAGCACCCCGTAGCGTCATGTTAACTAGGTCCATGATGACAACAGTGTTTCAAGTTTTAGCAAGTTGAACCTACCCCCAAAATGGGACTTTGGTATTCCACACGCACATAATCATCCTTCTGTTCTGCAATCCGTGGTGTATATTTGTCTGGTTTTGTTGACTTAATCTGCAAGATTGACAAATTTAGCTGATCTGAGACATGGAAAGTCACCAATGTCACCAGAATAGCATGAAGTGATGGAGCTATTGAAAGAAGGTTTAAATGCCTAAATGTCTAATCTTTACCACTTGAAGAAGCTCTTCTCTTGCAACTTCTCTGCCAACAGCCTTTTTTCTACCACCATTATAGTTCCTATATAAGAAACATCAGTACATTTCCTCCAACTTGTCATAAGCTGCTCCAAGTAGGACGTTGAGAAAAGGAATTTTAACAACACAAAAGGGAAAAAAATAAAAATAATTTTTTTTTTAAAATAATAATAATAATAATAAAAAAAAAAAAAAATAT